>NW_026847993.1:42922041-43023221 GCF_025583915.1 Anolis sagrei ordinatus
TAAGCAGCCGTTGGGACTCCAACGCCAGGTCCGAGACCACCCCCGCTAGCTCAGTCAGGGAGTCTGTAGTGCAGCGAGGTGGACGGTACACTAACAGAATCCCTAATCTGTCCCGGTCACCCACCCTCAGGTGGACGCATTCAAAATTTGTGGACTGCGGGATGGGGGCCCTGGTCAGAAGAATGGAATCTCTATAGACCACTGCAACTCCGCCTCCCCGCCCTCCGGATCTCGGTTGGTGCTGCACAGAGAAACCTGGTGGGCAAAGCTGGGTTAAATTTACACCTCCTGCTTCGTCCAACCAGGTCTCTGTTGTAAATAAATAAATAAATAAATAAATAAATAAATAAATAAAAAGAGTCTGTACTGCCACACAATCCAGTTCAAAGCAGATAATCTGCATTTTATATGGCAGTGTAGAAGGGGCCTTGGATGATGATGATAATGATGATGATGATGACGACGATGATTATTATTATTTGAAACGCAACAAGATGAGTCCACAGCAGCCAAGATCAATCTGCTGGCTGTTGTATTGGATCACACCTTGGACCCTTCCCAAGTGTCTAGGACTGTGTGATGTATCGGCGAATAATGTGTGCAGGTCCCATTAAGGTGGCCTTTTGCAGCTGGCAGGTGGTAATTTTGTCAGCGCTGATTGTGTTTAAGTGCAGGCCAAGGTTTTTAGGCACTGCACCCAGTCTTTGTGGCACAAGTTCCAATGAATCATCTGAGCAAGGGTGTTGTGCCTCTGCTTGTAGTCTGTCTGCACAATCTTCTTGCAGCAGCTGAGGATGGGATCTATTGTTTCATCTGCTTCCTTGCAGAGTCTAGATTTGGGATCTGTCGTCGACTTTTCAATTCTAGTTGTTGTTGTTGTTGTTGTTGTTGTTATTATTATTATTATTATTATTATTATTATTATTATTATTATTATTATTATTGGAATGGTATAGTTTTGTCCAGGACTGTTGGATTTAACAGCAACTGGAAATTCTAAAAATACTTTGCCTTTAAGAGTAGATGTTTAAAGATACAATTAGAAGCAAGACAGAACTGCTCTCCGGAATTTCTCAGCAGCAAGGAGTCAGGCATTTCAAAGTTAAATGGCTAAAATACTTAATGGTTTGTTATGCCAGTTTCCTTCCCCCTGGGAGAGCTTTCCTCCTACTGGTTCCATACTGCTCTGCGGTTATGAGCTTAATGTAAAACAGCTGTGCCTATTTCCCTATGGTTCATGCCACTAGATATATGAAGGCCATATGTAAGAGAATAAAATGCATCCCAGGCACAAAGTGCTTGTAGGCTCACTCTTGGTTCCTGGGAGCATTCATGGGAAACTTCCAAAGATCTCCCTTCTGATCGGCATACCGAATTCTTGAGTCAGCTTGGTTCCCATTCATTGCTGTTGTGATTGGCAAGGCACAATCTCTCAGGTCCCTTATAGTACACCCCTATATAAAATCCAGGTTATCCAGGGATCATGGGGACAGAAAGTGAGGTGAAATCTTCTCCACAAGGGCACAGGCAGCAAGGGAACACTACAAAGGAAACACCTATGTGATCCAGTGCCAATATAGATATAGATATCTATATAAATAAAAATGTAATGTTCGTTTGTGGGATTAACAGAACTCAAAAACCACTGGACGAATTGACACCAAATTTGGACACATGACACCTAACAACCCAATGTATGTCCTTCACTCAAAAAATTGATTTTGTCATTTGGGAGTTGTACTTGCTGGAATTTATAGTTCACCTACAATCAAAGAGCATTCTGAACCCCACCAACAATGGAATTGAACCAAACTTGGCATACAGTTCTCCCATGACCGACAGAAAATACTGGAAGGGTTTGGTGGCAGTGTCCTTTGGTTTTGGAGTTGTAGTTCACCTACATCCAGAGATCAATGTGGACTCAAACAATGATGGATCTGGACCAAACTCTACACAAATACTCAATATGCTCAAATGTGAACACTGGTGGAGTTTGGGGAAAATAGAATCTTGACATTTGGAAGTGGTACTTGCTGGGATTTATAGTTCACCTACAATCACAGAGCATTCTGAACCCCACCAATGATAGAATTGGACCAAATTTCCCACACAGAACCCCCATGTGGGCCACAGCAATGCGTGGCAGGGGACGGCTAGTAGGTATATATGGCTGAAGTTACACTTACAAAATGTCTCTGTTCCAGCTTACAAACAAATTCAACTTAAGAACAAACCTACAGAACCAATCTTTTTCATAACTTGGTGACTGCTTGTAATTTATTTGTTATTTATTTGTCGTGTCAGAGCAACCAGTCCATTATATTACATTTCTAACAGAACAAAGCAAACAAACAGACAAAATACAATCTGTGTGAGTTTGGTAGTTGGTTAAATGTCCTTTGACCAGTCTCTGTCCCCTTGGAGTGCCTCTGGTGTTGCTGCAAGAAGGTCCTCCCTTGTGCATCATGTGGCAGGGCTCAGGTTGCATTGCAGCAGGTGGTCAGTGGTTTGCTCCTCTCCACACTCGCATGTCGAGGGTTCCACTTTGTGGCCCCATTTCTGAAGGTTGGCTCTGCATCTCATTACTGCTTGTAATGATGCTATATGTTTTTGAATTGGGTCTATCTTGAATGGATGATTCAGAACCACTAGCTTTTCCAAGACTTTCATGTCTAGCTATATTTTTGTTCTCTTTTTTATGGGGACAGCTTTGGAGATACAGTGTTCCTTCGCTACTTTGCGGTTTGGTTTTCACGGACTTTCTGTTTCACGGGTTTTTGCATCCCAGTTTATGAATGGTTGCCATTGCCCAGAGCGACGTTCTAATCCCACTTCCTGGCAATGATAGAGTGTGGAAGGGGGTTTCACCCTCCCCCTCAGGAGAGAGGCAGCCAATCAAGAGAGATTACGAAGTGTCATGTACCATGTTCTGCAGTTGGTGGTGGTTTGTGGTGGCCGGCCTAGCAGTTGGTGATGGAAGGGTTAATGTAAATCTTAGTTATAAAGTGTTGAGTAATCTGTAAATAAGAGTTCATGGGTGAAAGCAATCAAGGGTGAAGGTATACAAGAGATAGGTTGCAGCTGGGTTTTTCTGGATATATGGAGCGAGCCTTGGGACTGATCTTCGGGAGAAAAGTATTTGCCTTATCTTGGTGGTAGATGCTGCTGGTTTCCCCCCAGGTTTGTGGGTTTTTGGTATCCTGACCTGTCTCCTGTGCTCTTGGAACCCTGGAACCTTGAATCTTTGGACTGGCTTTTGACTATGGTATAGACTCTTGATCCCTGGACTTTGTTTATTGAACTCTCGGCGTTTGACCACTGGATTGGACCTTGTGACTGCAGAGTTATCTTGAACCTGCAACAGTGTTTGCTGTTTTCGTTTTATATTCTGTGGCTGAGTGCAATCTTTATATTTTATATTTTGGACTATTAAAACTGCCAGACAGTAAGTGCTGCTTTAATTAATTTTTTTGGTTCACCTCTGCCGGAATAATGACAGAGCCCTGGCTTCATGACACAAAGCAAAGCTATTGGGAATCAGCCTGTGTTTGTGTTTCAGGATCCTGATATGGGAAATGATGAGGGAAATGATGGTGCCAAGACTGAGGGACAAGATGGAGATGGTTTGGTCAATGATATTCAGGCAGACAATGACAGAGAGGCCCCAGTGAGAAGGGCAGTTTCTCATGAGAATATTCCTGCTGGGCCTAGCAATGATAGTTCACTCCCAAGATTTGGGTTTAGAAAACAAGCTGACACCTAGGAATTTTAATGAGCAGCCAGATAGGGAGCTGAAGAATAGGCGGCTGGAGATTAGCCAGAATCGACAGCAAGCTCAGTATTTACGCCGCTCTGAAAGACTTCGTCTGATAAGGGGGAAGTGTGGGGGGAAGCGAAACCAATTTGTGAGTTTTGGGATAAAAGGTTTGCCTCAAGGGGAAACCTGTTAGATCAGGCATCATTTGGAAACCAAGTTCATATGCTATGGAAATCCTGTTCAAGGGGTCTTGTTCCTGTGGAGTTTTTTGGCCTTTTGGATTGTCTTTGCATCCTGTGTGAGTCCTGTCTGGATTAATGCTGTTCTGGATTGCTTTTATTACTTATGTGGACATTGTTCTGTGTTACTGCTTTTTTTGGACTTATTACTTTTTGGAACCTTCTTATTTTCTTACAAGCATTTATTTCTTCTGACTATTTACTAAGCTTCAATAAAAGAAGAAAAACACAAAGTGTGTTTCCTCACTCTTTGTGTGGTGTGTTTTAAAGTCAGAGGGCTTCTTCCTGACCTGGAGTGCAACAAAAGCAGAGATAGCTAGCAAAAAAATAAAATTAAAAAAGGTCTGCCTCACCCTCAGAACATGATTTAGATATATAGTGTCCCTACTTTGCAGATTTTCACTTTTCGCGGGTGGTCCTGGAATGTAACACTCGCGATAAGTGAGAGAACACTATACTTTGATGAGCGCTTGGAAGTCAAAACTTACTAATATGCTTTTGGCACCTTCAGCTTGCAGAAGAAACAGGAGATGTAACTCCAGATATTGCAATGATGGGTTGGTAAGAGAAAGTGTTCGTTTTGGAAAGATGGTTGCGGAGCTCTCCGTGGTGCAAGACCATAAGATTTAAGGGCCGTGGAGGCAGTGGGAGTTCCCCCCTCCCTACTACTCGAAAGCAACGTTTGCTCCTCTTATTTATGCTTCCCCACAGAAGCAACAAAAGTATTTCAATAATCTCCAAAGAGTTTAAGAACAATATACTTAATTGCTATGAGTAATTTCAGAGCTAATTAATGTGATAAATCTCCAGAGCGAAGTATTTTTAGTTAATGAACAGCATAAAATGAAATAGGTTAAGGTCTTCCTGTGCAAATGTATGTACTGGCTGATGTTACTCTTGATGTGAAATGGTGGAAATAAACACAGACGTGCAAACACTTGCATTTCTAATTGACTACAGGACGAGACGGGTGTATTCAGCATACCATTAAAAGCAAATGTCATATTGAAGATCATTAACATTGCCTGCATGGGGCTCATTAGAGTAATGTGTCTCTTTTAATTTTTAATAGAAAATGAAACACAGTCAATGCCTTATAGGTGATCCATTTATCTCAAAACATGAAGTGAGTTATTGACACATGCATTTTGTTGGGCTGAGCAATCCTCTAGTGAACACGTTCCTGAGAGATAAAGTGGTATCTTATTGCATCGGTGCCTCAGATGTGATGTACCGTATTTTCCAGCGTATGAGATGGCTTGGCACATAAGATGACCCACAACTTTTCCAGTTAAAATATAGAGTTTGGTTTATACTCGCCGTATAAGACTATCCCTCTTCCAACATAATAATAATAATAATAATAATAATAATAATAATAATAATAATCCATCAAAACCAGAATTGAAAAGTCAGCGACAGATCCCAAATATAGACTTTGCAAGGAAGCAGATGAAACAATAGATCCCATCCTCAGCTGCTGCAAGAAGATTGAGCAGACAGACTCCAAGCAGAGGCACAACACCATTGCTCAGATGATTCATTGGAAATTGTGCCACAAATACTATCTCCCTGCCACAAAGAACTGGTGGGATCACAAGCCGGAAAAAGTTACAGAGAATGAACACGTCAAACTACTCTGGGACTTCTGGATTCAGACAGACAGAGTTCTGGAGCATAATACTCCTGACCTCACAATCATGTTAAAAAACAAAGTATGGATCGTTGATGTTGCAATCCCAGGTGAGAGCAGGATTGAAAAGAAGCAACTGGAAAAGCTGACACGATATGAGGATTTAAAGATCGAACTGCAAAGACACTGGCACAAGCCAGTCAAGGTGGTCCCAGTGGTGATGGGCACACTGGGTGCAGTGCCTCAAGACCTTGGCCTGCACTTAAACACAATCAGCATTGAGAAAATTACCATCTGCCAGCTTACTGGGATCTGCACGCATTATTCGCCGATAAACCACAGGGTCCGACGTGTGATCTAATATAACAGCCAGCAGAGTTTCTGCTGTGGACTCATCTTGTGGTGTGCAGATGATCGTGCCATCACCCCTTAAGCAGGCAGCTTTGAGATGGTAGAACAGAAGCTCTCTGAAGCTCTAGGTGCCCTTACTGCCTATTACAGGGAAAACCAGCTGATCCCTAATCCATCTAAAACACAGACATGTGCTTTTCACCTTAAGAACAGACAAGCATCCCGAGCTCTGAGGATTACCTGGGAAGGAATACCACTGGAGCATTGCAGCACACCCAAATACCTGGGAGTCACTCTGGACCGTGCTCTTACCTACAAGAAGCACTGCCTGAATATCAAGCAAAAAGTGGGTGCTAGAAACAATATCATACGAAAGCTGGGGATCACAACCAGACAGTGAAGACATCTGCCCTTGCGCTTGGCTACTCTGTGCTGAGTACGCATGCCCAGTGTGGAACACATCTCACCACGCTAAAACAGTGGATGTGGCTCTTAATGAGACATGCCGCATTATCACGGGGTGTCTGCGCCCTACACCACAGGAGAAATTACACTGCTTAGCCGGTATTGCACCACCTGACATCCGCCGGGAAGTAGCAGCCAATAGTGAAAGGACCAAGGCAGAGACATCTCCAGCTCATCCCTAGTTTGGGTATCAGCCAGCACGTCAACCACTTAAATCAATAAATAGTTTTCTAAGATCTACAGAGACACTCGCTGGAACACCTCAGCAAGCGAGAGTCCAAAAGTGGCAGGCTCAAACCCAGAACCTAAATCAATGGCTAATACCAAATGAGAGACTCCCCCCTGGGCACAGAGAAGACGGAGTGACTTGGAAGGCACTGAACAGACTGCGCTCTGGCACCACAAGATGCAGAGCCAACCTCAAGAAATGGGGCCACAAAGTGGAATCCACAACATGCGAGTGTGGAGAAGAGCCAACCACTGACCACCTGCTGCAAGGCAACCTGAGCCCTGCCACATGCACCATGGAGGACCTCCTTGCGGCAACACCAAAGGCACTCCTGAAATCTAATAAATTGTTTACAATGCACAAAAATGATTGTAACTTCATCTGGAAGGTAAAAACATTTTTGAAACAGGGTAACGGACTCAATCATTCCATAGTGTCCCTTCTCCACGAATGGAGCTGACACTTATGAACAGATCAGGTGGATGTAACCTTGGCACCTGCTTGTCTGGTATTGATGGATACTTTTCCATTTGTGCTGCCGGAGGATGTGGGCAGGATCCTTGGAGAAGTGGGAGCCACCACATGTGTATTAGACCCTTGCCCTTCCTGGCTCATTAAACAGGCCGGAGGCAGGCTAGCTAAGCGGGGAAGCAAATTGATTAATGCCTCTTTAGAGCAAGTCAGAGTCCCAGCGTGCCTAAAGGAGGCGATGGAAGATCTCGTCTGAAAAATCATCTCCAAGAGCCTACTATATTAGAGAACTATAGGCCAGTCTCAGACATTTTCTCTTGGTCATGGGAGTTCTGTGTGCCAAGTTTGGTCCAATTCCATTGTTGGTGGAGTTCAGAATGCTCTTTGATTGTAGGTGAACTATAAATCCCAGCAACTACAACTCCCAAATGTCAAAGTCTATTTTCTCCAAACTCAAACAGTGTTCACATTTGGGCATATTGAGGATTCGTACCAAGTTTGGTCCAGATCCATCATTAAGTCCACAGTGCTCTCTGGATGTAGGTGAACTACAACTCCAAAACAAAAGGCCAATGTCCACCAAACCCTTCTGGTATTTCCTGTTGGTCATGGGAGTTCTGTGAGCCAAGTTTGGTTCAATTCCATCATTGGTAGAGATCAGAATGCTCTTTGATTGTAGGTGAACTATGAATTCTAGCAAGTACAACTCCCAAATGTCAAGGTCTATTTTCTCCAAACTCAAACAGTGTTCACATTGGGTATTTTGAGTATTCGTGCCAATATTGGTCCAGATCTATCACTGTTTGAGTTCACAGTGCTCTCTGGATATAGGTGAAGTTTAGTTCAATTCCATCAATTCCATCGTTGGTGGAGATCAGAATGCTCTTTGATTGTAGGTGAACTATAAATCCCAGTAACTATAATCCCAAAGGATGAAATCAACCCCCCTCAACCCCACCAGTATTCACATTTGGGTGTATAAGGTATTTGTGCCAAATTTGGTCCAGTGAATGAAAATACATCCTGCATATCAGATGTTTACATTATGATTCATAACAGGAGCAAAATACAGTTATGAAGTAGCAACAAAAATAATGTTATGGTTGAGGGGTCACCACAACATAAGGAACCATACTAAGAGGTTGCGGCATTAAGAAGGTTGAGAACCACTGTTGTAGGAGGTTATCCTAAATCTTCTTAATACTGTCTTTCCAAAACATACAAACACTCCAAAACAGGGGCCAAGCTGTGCACCGTAATCTCTCACAGCCCTGTGTTCTGCAAACATAATGTTGATTTTAGCCGAAACGAAATCTGCGGTACAGAAGAGCAAGAATAATATCCGCTGGAGTATTAGGGATTAGTTCATTAATGGGTGCAAGCAACCACCATGCATCAGCATAACATTAAGAGCTAACTGATTTTCCCCCTGTAAGCCACTTAACCACCAAGCATTTGCAAATCATCTCAAGATCCATGTCACGGCGAGTGAGGACAGTGTTCAAAATGCATTTTTCATTTATTTTAATAATAGTACGGCACATTATTACATGTGTTACAGTGCAGACAAAAGAAAGGGAGCTTCACTTATTTACTGAGCCAAGAGTCACATCCATACGCAATCGGTTTCTAATTTTGGAGTCATGTTTCGTCATCACTACAAGAACGGTCGGGAGCAAGGTGCCACTATGTCACCATCAATTGGTTATCAAAATTTTGTGTTTGATACAAGTAGGTTTCCCTAAATTTAGATCCTGCACCAGCTCAACACTGAATGTTATGCACATGGAAAAGTTACTTTTTGGACAGCAGCCCTCAGAATTCCCCCCTGGCAGCATGTTCATTGGCCATTCATAGAATCCTAGAATCCTAGAATCAAAGAGTTGGAAGAGACCTTCTGGGCCATCATCCAGTCCAATCCCATTCTGCCAAGAAGCATGAATATTGCATTCAAAGCACCCCAGACAGATGGCCATCCAGCCTCTGTTTCAAAGCTTCCAAAGAAGGAGCCTCCACCACACACCGAGGCAGAGAGTTCCACTGCTGAATGGCTCTCATAGTCAGGAAGTTCTTCCTCATGTTCAGGTGGAATATCCTTTCTTGTAGTTTGAAGCCATTGTTCCTTGTCCTAATCTCCATGGAAGCAGAAAACAAGCTTGCTCCCTCCTCCTCCCTGTGGCTTCCTCTCACATATTTATACATGGCTCTCATCATGTCTCCTGTCAGCCTTCTCTTCTTCAGGCTAAACATGCCCAGCTCCTTAAGCTGCTCCTCATAGGGCTTGTTCTCCAGACCCTTGACCATTTTAGTCACCCTCCTCTGGACACATTCCAGCTTGTCAATATCTTTCTTGAATTGTGGTGCCCAGAATTGGACACAATATTCCAGGTAAAGTGGTCTAACCAAAGCGGAATAGAGCATGGGGAGCATGACTTCCCTAGATCTAGACACTAGGCTCCTATTGATGCAGGCCAAAATCCCACTGGCTTTTTCTGCCACCACATCGCATTGTTGGCTCATGTTTAACATGAACATTCCAAAGTCTGTTCATGATAAAGTAGGGTTTTGCCCCGGGATCTACTCAGTTCTCATCTGACGAATCTGCCTGGCAAACTAAACATTTTATTGTCAAACTTTTTTAGTGTTGTTGCTGATAATTGCCATTAATAACCAGTTGTGATGCACAACTTTAGGATGATACAGCCACATCATTGGCACTATACACACTACACAGCCATGTTAGAGAATTACAGAAATGTGAAACGGACACCTCTCAGGATGTCCTGTTTTTCATTGGGCATCACAAAAGGTGCGGACAATTCTCCAGCTGAGCTCAAGGCATGCATGATCTCCCACTGATCTTCATTCAGGATTCCCATTGTCCTGCAACACTGTTAGGGACTGCTATCCCCGTTCCAACTCTCTTGTGGCCCAGGAGCATTCTGGCCTGTAAAGTGGTGTTTATGTATTTATTTATATTTATTATTCAAACTTATATGCTGCCACTCCCCTAGGGCTTGGAGCGGCTTACAAGAACAGACTAAAATCTAACACAATTTAAAAAACAGCAATATCAAAGATCAAAAGCCTGTTGAAACAGATATGTCTGACATGCCCTGCAGAACGCTGATAAGTCCCGCAAGGCAGGGACTTCAGGTGGCAGAGCATTCCAGAGTGATGGTGCCACTGCTGTGAAGGCTCTGCGTCTGGTTGCTGTTAGACGCAAGGTCTTGACACTGGGAATTTCCAATAGATCTTGGTCCTCAGAACGGAGGGATCTCTGGGGTTGGGAGGGGGTGAGGCGGTCCCTCAGGTACATCGGCCCCAGACCATGCAAGGCCTTAAAGGTGAGTACCATCACTTTGAAAGTGATCCGGTGCTCAATTGGTAACCAATGCAGCTGCAGTAAGATTGGTGTTATGTGGCATCTCATCGGAATTCCCGCAAGAAGCCGAGCAGCTGCATTTTGTACCAACTTGAGCTTCCGGATCACCGACAGAGGAAGGCCAATGTAGAGGGTGTTACAGTAGTCCAGTCTTGAGATGACCGTGGCCTGGATCACCGTAGCCTAGTCGTCCCTGGACAGGGAGGGGACCAGCCGTCTAGCCTGCCGCAGGGGAAAGAAGGCGGTTCTGCTCACGGCGGAGAGAGACCTGGGCCTCCATTCTCAGCAGAGGGTCCAAAAGGACTCCCAGACTCTTGACCAACGATGACAGGTGTAGCGCCTCGCCATCCAGGGTAGGCAGCTGGATGTCCCCACTGCCCGGTTGACCCAGCCATAGGATCTCCATCTTTGCTGGATTCACCCTCAACCTGCTGCCACGCAGCCACCCAGTCACGGCCTCGAGGCACTGATGGAAACCATCGGGTACAGAGTCCGGTTGGCCTTCCATCTTCAGCACCAGCTGAGTGTCATCGGCGTACTGGTTACACTCCAGCCCAAAACCTCGGACCAGCTGAGCAAGTGGTCGCATATAGATGTTAAACAACAGAGGGGAGAGAATGACCCCCCGAGGAACCCCACAAGAGAGAGAAAGGGGACCTCTCAGAGACCAGGCCTCCCCTCTCCACTCGCTGTCCACAGTTGTGAAGAAAGGAGGGGAGCCAATTTAAAGCTGTCCCCTTGACTCCAGCAACAGCAACTGTTATACCTTGCACATTGCAACTATTGCACTTGCAACTATTTCATTGAAAAACTAGAGCAACATGTGCCTCCCTCCAAAACAAAGTTTTTGCAATTTCATAAACTTTTTCCATGTTCTTAGAATAGTACCAATTAGGAAGTGACATTTATAACCCAGGGACAAAAATCGTATCACATAGTGTAATACATTCCTAACAAAATTGCTGATCTAAAGTCCTTGCAGATCTAAAGACATTGTTGCGTCTTTCCAAGATCCTTATAGATATAACTTAGTGAACATATAGTATTAGAAAAATATTTACTTATCAATGAAAGCATATAGGTGCCCAGTGGGACATACTTTCTTGCTCCTTCTCATCTTTGCAAAAAAATATTTTCCAACGTCTTTGGAAATGTTGGAAAGTGAGAAGCACAATGGTTCCTTCTGCCTGAATCTTGCTTCAGGAGCCAGAGAGCATTTGCCTTTCTTCGGAGGCGCTCTCCTTCTTTCCTTCCTTTCTTCTCTCCCTCCCTCCCTCCCTCCCCAGCCCCACTTTCCATTTTATATTTGCTCACTTGACAAGTTGTCACTACCCCATCACTGCCACAACCGCTGTCCTTGAAACCTGACCTCTGCAGCTTGTTGCGCCCAGTGGTCATGCCGTCCTTGTCTCACTCCAACCACTTTTGACAGGAGACATGCCGATGTGAGCAGCAAGCCCTGGCACCTGGGACACACTGGGATTACACAGGTAAACCAAAGTATTCCATGTTGTCTCCCAGCTAACAACAGAGAGGGGAGGGGGAGAAACATGACATCTGAAATAGCAGGTCTTACATTCGCATATTCAAAAGATTCCATCATGCTTGTACAAGCCGGTGGTGGGCACATCCCACGCTCCCTTGGCACACCGGGCCAAATGATGCGACAATAAATTTTACATGCAAAGCAGAATGAGGCAGGGAGAATCCCTTTGTGTGTGTGTGTGTGTGTGTGTGTGGGAATTGAGTTTTGCTAATGGAAGTAGATGCTGGCTAAGACAAATACTTAAAGCCAGTATTTTTTCTTTGAAAAAATATTGAACAAATGGATATGTAATTTGTAGGCTAGTTTGAATGAAGATCGTTTTAATTAGATATTATTGTTGTTGTTTATGTTTATGTTTGTATACACCCCACTTTTTCTCTCCACAAGGAGTCTCAAAGCAGCGTACATTCAAAGCATTTTAGTGCAATTCAAAATCTGCAAATATATAAACAAACCAGAATTTAATTTCATTGGAATATTTAAAATCCATTAAAAACATAATCAAAACTTTTTTAAAAACCATGCAATTTGAAGGCAAGTCTAAACGAAGATCGTTTTAATTAAATAGTGTTGTTGTTGTGCTATTGCTGTTGTTGTTGTTTATGTTTATATATATACCCCATTTTAAATCTATAAATATATAAACAAAATCAGAATTAAGTATCATTGGGATTTTTAAAATCCATTAAAAACATAATCAAAACTTTTTAAAAAACCATGCAATTTGAAGGCAAATCTGAACGAAGATCGTTTTAATTAAATATTGCTTTTGTTGTTGTTTATGTTTATATACACCCCACTTTTTCTGTCCACAAGGAGTCTCAAAGCAACTCACATTCAAAGCATTTTAGTGCAATTCAAAATCTGCAAATATATAAACACACCAGAATTTAATTTCCTTGGGATTTTTAAAATCCATTAAAAAACATAATCAAAACTTTAAAAAAAACCATGCAATTTGAAGGCAAGTCTAAACGAAGATCGTTTTAATTAAAGATTGTTGTTGTTGTGTGTTGTTGTTGTTTATGTTTATATATACCCTACTTAAATCTATAAATATATAAATAAAACCAGAATTAAATATCATTGGAATATTTAAAATCCATTAAAAAACATAATCACAACTTTTTTAAAAACCATACAATTTGAAGGCAAGTCGAAACAAAGATCATTTTAATTAAATATTGTTGTTGTTGTTTATGTTTATATATACCCCGCTTTAAATCTGCAAATATATAAACTAAACCAGGATTCAATATCATTGAGATTTTTAAAATCCATTAAAAAACATAATCAAAACTTTTTTTAAAAAAACCATGCAAGTCTAAATGAAGATCGTTTTAATTAAATATTGTTGTTGTTATGTTTATTTTTATATACACCCCACTTTTTCTCTCCACAAAGAGTCTCAAAGCAGCTCACATTCAAAGCATTTTAGTGCAATTCAAAATCTACAAATACATAAACAAAACCAGGATTAAACATCACTGGAATTTTTAAAAACCCATTAAAAAAACATATTCAAAACTTTTTTTTTAAAAAAACCCCACATAATAGACTTACCTGGCCTTTAAAAAAAAATAGTCTCTGTTTCTCTAAGTTAAGTGTTATATTTTAATTGTCAATAATGCAATATTACCTGGTTTTTGGTGGTGGCAGTTGGGGGGGGAGAGAATCTTTTGCTTTATTTGTAGTGAAAAGGAAAGCTTCCTTTTAAAATGACATGTTTTTACTCTTTTCGAAGTGTCAGTGTAGGGGGGAAAACTGAAGTATTTTCACTGAAATAAGCGCTTTCATGGAAAATAGTGAACCCTGGAGATTATTCTGATACTTGAAGAACTTCATACCGTTTTAAGCAGGTGACAGTAATGTCATTGACTGGGGGCAGCATTTGCTCTCAGGCTTGCAGAGCCATGATATGGGGGGGGGGGGGCACGTGTATTGGAACAACACTGAAAAGCAAGGCATGAATCCAAACTCTTTGTGGAAAGTTTGGGATCCGGATATATCGGTTTTTGTGCAGCAAATGCCATCTTTTGCAAATAAATGAAATTAAAAACAGTCTAGCCAGAATCTTCTTGGTGACATCAACAGAGGTGACTTCTTTTCCTTCTTGAAAGTAAAGCAAAAATCCACACATTTGTTCAGGAATATGACGGAATGTGTGCCATCGCGCCTGGGGGCTCTAGCTCTTAGTGAAAGAGGCATGGACGTGACATCTTTCCCCAGGGGATTGCTTCTTGCCCTCCTTTAGGAAACTGGAACTCCCAAAGACCAAAACACTGTAGATAACTCAAAAAAAGTGTTATTGTTCACAAAGAATTATTTCTTTAAAGAAGTGAGCTGGAAGCTTTAGAGGGGTGAAGAAAAATATATGTTACAGTCTCAGTTAGTCCTGGGTCCAAGGAGTTTGAAGTTGAGAAGCCTTTCCAAGTTTCCTCTTTCCTCAATGGCTGTGAATGCCAGAGCAAACCACAACCCCAGTTCAAATGGCCTATGTTTGAAGACTCAGGATCTTCCTCTGGTGCCAAAAGAACTGGTTTGAAGGCGCTTGAGACTTCCAACGTCAGGTTGGTCTGAACATGAAGCATAAGTCTCAAGGGTAAGAACCTCAGAATTGGTGCTGAGAGGTAATTTAATCAGGGGCTTTTAGAGCCAAGTCTCTTACGTCCATCCAATAGAAACTCTGATGGTGGAATGAAAAGGAGGGAAGCACTCCCCTCCTCCAGGAAGAGGTGGAGCCAAACAATTGAGCTGAAAAAGCAATTCAACCGGTGCAAACAACACTGATTGACAGCTATAAATAACCAATCAATCCAACTATACATAAGCAGGGTAAAAAGGCAGGATTAAGCATGATACAACAATTTAAATCTTGCAACCAACAGTTCTACACATAGATGGCGCCACTCGCGCTGTCAGAGAATGAACCTGAAATGTGAAGAAAAATTGAAAAAAGGAAAAAAAAGGAATTGTAGTACAGTAGAGTCTCACTTTTCTGACATAAACGGATCGACAGAATATCGGGTGCACAAAAATGTCGGATAATACAGAGTCTCCTACTGTTACCTGTCAGACGCGGCTCTATACATCTAGAATACTAACAACAGGGACTCAAAGAGCTGAGTAAGGCAATGCCTCGGCGCTAGAGCGGCCCAGCAGGAAGTGCCCGGATGCGGAAGAGGAGGGTGGAAATCACAGAGGGAAGGAGGGAGGACGCTTCCGCTTCTGGTCCTGCCTCTTTTTTCCCCTTTCCTCCCTCCTCTTCCTCCTCCTCCTCTTCCTCCTCCTCCTCCTCCTCCTCTTCCTCCTCCTACTCTTCCTTCTCCTCTTCCTCCTCCTCCTCTTCTTCCTTCTCGTCTTCCTTCTCCTCCTCGCCCTCTTCCTCTTCCTCCTCCTCTTCCTCCTCCTGCTCTTCTTCCTCCTCTTCCTCCTCCTCTTCCTTCTCCTCCTCCTCCTCCTCCTCCTTCTCTTCCTTTTCCTTCTCCTCTTCCTCCTGCTCCTCTTCCTATTCCTCTTCCTACTCTTCCTCCTGCTCCTCCTCCTCCTCTTCCTCCCCCTCTTCCTCTTTCTCCTCCTCCTCCTCTTTCTCATCCTCCTCCTCCTCTTCCTCTTTCTCTTCCTCCTCCTCCTCTTGCTCCTTCTCTTCCTCCTCCTCCTCCTCCTCTTCTTCCAGCTCCTCCTCCTCCTCCTCCTCCTCCTCCTCCTCCTCCTCTTCCTCATCCTCCTCCTCCTCGGCTTGCCTTTTTCACTTATTGGGAACGGAAAGAGAGTTGGGGAGCGCTCTTTTAATTGAAGGGGAAATGCCGGAGGGAAAGGGGGGCTTCGGATGAGAGCATCGGATAAGATGGAATGTCGGATAAGTGCAGGTCGGATAAGCGAGACTCTACTATACTTTGCGAATACACCTTTGTATTGTCCTACACATTCAATTAATGCTATCTTCTAAATTTTAGTGTTCGCCTTGAGATCCAAACCACATAATGGAAGTTAATTAGTTAATCAAGACTGGGGAGGAGGTACGAAATCTTTCCGGTAATTTCATCTAATCTACTATTTTTTTCTTAAGTAAAGAAGAATGGTTTAGTCACCTCAATTTACACCGCATTACATTTTCACATTTGCTAAATGAAATTTACAATAGCCTATGGGCAGGGTTCAAATTAACACCTCTTGGCATATTCATGAGCTGTTTTTTTAATTCTTTCTGACCAGTTATTATGCAAATAGGAAGTTCCTACCAAACTTGGCAAAGAGCGGTAAGCAGAGAAGAGATGTCATATTGGTGGTCACAACTAAGAGATGTGACCATAAGTGCTCAACCTAAAGGAGATCTTCTTCGATTTTCCACATACCAATTAATTTTGGCAAGTTTCAGTAAATAAAGTCACAAACTTTGGAGGCATCGTCCATCCATTTTCAATTCATGGTCAACAGGTGTTAGTTGATGGTCCTCTGAATGAAAAGATGGCAACTCTCAATTATTATGTCCCATTTTAAAATACCTTATGAGGATTCACTCACAACTAGAATAGGTTGTTGTAGGTTTTTCGGGCTATATGGCCATGTTCTAGAAGCATTCTCTCCTGACGTTTTGCCTGTATCTATGGCAAGCATCCTTAGAGGTTGTGAGGACTTCCTCTCACATATTTATATGTGGCCCTCATCATGTCTCCTCTCAGCCTTCTCTTCTTCAGGCTAAACATGCACAGCTCCTTAAGCCACTCCTCATAGGGCTTGTTTTCCAGACCCTTGATCATTTTAGCCGCCCTCCTCTGGACACATTCCAGCTTAGAGTCAATCTCTCTCTTGAATTGTGGTGCCCAGAATTGGACACAATGTGATTCCAGGTGTGGTCTAACCAAAGCAGAATAGAGCACGGGTAGCATATTTATTTATTTATCGAGTCATCAGCAGCCAGTCAATTATATTACATTTCTAACAGAACAGACAAAATACAAAAATACAAAATACAGAATACAAAATGTGTGAGTTTGGTAGTTGATTAGATGTCCTTTGACCAGTATCTGGCCTCTTGGAGTGCTTCCGGTGTTGCTGCAAGAAGGTCCTCCCTGGTGCATGTGGCAGGGCTCAGGTTGCATTGCAGCAGGTGGTCAGTGGTTTGCTCCTCTCCACACTCACATGTCGAGGATTCCACCCTGTAGCCCCATTTCTGAAGGTTGGCTCTGCATCTTGTGGTGCCAGAGCGCAGTCTGTTCAGCGCCTTCCAAGACTTCTGTGTGTCCAGGGGGGGAGTCTCTCATTTGGTATCACCCATGGATTGAGGTGCTGGGTTTGGGCCTGCCACTTTTGGACTCTCGCTTGCTGAGGTGTTCCAGTGGGTGTCTCTGTAGATCTTAGAAAACTATGTCTAGATTTAAATCGTTGACGTGCTGGCTGATACCCAAACAGGGGATGAGCTGGAGATGTCTCTGCCTTGGTCCTTTCACTATTGGCTGCTACTTCCCGGCGGATGTCAGGTGGTGCGATGCCGGCTAAGCAGTGTAATTTCTCCAGAGCCACATCCACTGTTTTAGCGTGGTGAGATGTGTTCCACACTGGGCATGCAGACTCAGCAGCAGAGTAGCAGAGCGCAAGGGCAGATGTCTTCACTGTATCCAGAAGCAACCAGAGACGGGTAGCATGACTTCTCTAGATCTAGACACTATGCTCCTCTTGATGCAGGCCAAAATCCCATTGGCTTTTTTTGCTGCCACATGACATTGTTGGCTCATGTTTAACTTGTTGTCCATGAGGACTCCAAGATCTTTTTTCACACGTACTGCTCTCGAGCGAGGCATCCCCCATTTTGTATCTTTGCATTTCGTTTTTTCCTGCCAAAGTGGAGTATCTTGCATTTGTCCCTGTTGAACTTCATTTTGTCACTTTTTTCCAGGATGAAGAGGAGGAAGCCTTGGGGAGAATCACCCTCTGGGTTCGTCCATTTAACCAATTCCAGATCCACCTCACCGTAGTTTTGCCTCGCCCACATTGGACTAGTTTCTATCCGGCCCATTTCAGCCCGAAGGCGACTCAATCTGGGAAGAGATGGACACAAAATATCATCTTTTATTCTCCGGGAGGGAGGCCAACCCTCGCATACACCAGGGAGCCAAATCTTCATAATGTGAATCACTGAAGCCGCCGATAAAAACCCAAAAGTCTAAAATATTGCATAAACTTTTGGGTTTTTTCAAAATCTCAGTGACCTGAATCTTTCTGCGATCTCCTTGAATGGGAAGCTACTGATCTGCCCTTTTCTCCTCTGTACTTTCCACATAATAGGTGTTATTACCCATAACTTTTTTTTATTTAAAGGAATTGTGCAGCCGGGAAAATGAATGAATTTAATTACCAATGCGGTGTGGAAAAAAAATCATTAGAGCAGGAGTCCGGAACACCAGATATTAAAAATAAACAAAGGCTATTAAAAACAGTTTCCAAAAAGGACGTCAGTTTTTCTCCAATTCTCAAAAGGTAAATACAAAAAAAAGTGAGGGGGAGCCATATGTAAACATCCCGGAGTTGCAGAAGAAATTACTCCATAAGAAAATGTTAAACGACTGACTGGATCATTTAACTTTAAATCTATACTTTATGTGGCAATATGGGGAGGTCATTCGATTGCTATGCATAGAAAAATTAGAATTGTAATACGATCACCAAGTTTCACCTTCATCAGAGAAAATTTTTCATTATAAAATTATATTTAACGGTAGACACACAGAACGGCCTCCTTGGTTGCGTAATGTGTCTTTGACATATGGACTATGCAATCGGTTTTTTAAGTACGTATTGCAGCTCTCGGATACCTTTACACTAGACCGGCGGCTTCAGTGCAATGCAGGGGTTTGAAGCAAGCAGACCTGGGTTCGAATCCCTTCAAGGGGGTGCCAGGACCCATTTGCACCACACAACTGCACTATGTCACAAGGTTGAAAAGATTTTCCGTTCTTGGTTTGTGCAGTCCTTATTTTAAACGTTGTTGTCCTCCAGAAATGTTGTTTTTCTGGCTGCCACAAACTAGATTGACTTGGTTGAGACTCTACGACAGTGTCTCTCAACCTGGAGTCGAGACCCCTTGTTTTTCTGTTGGTCTTGGGAACCCTTTCGGCAGAGAAGGCTGAAGATCTCTCCGCCTGCCCTTCGCTTCCTTTTTGGAAACAGATGGCGAATCCTTCTCCCAAAAGCCCACCTCCTTCTCTCTGGATGTAGGTGAGATGTAGGTGAGAGGAAGCCACAGGGAGGAGGGAGCAAGCTTGTTTTCTGCTTCCCTGGAGACTAGGCTTCAAACTACAAGAGAGGAGATTCCACCTGAACATGAGGAAGAACTTCCTGACTGTGAGAGCCGTTCAGCAGTGGAACTCTCTGCCCCGGAGTGTGGTGGAGGCTCCTTCTTTGGAAGCTTTTAAACAGGGGCTGGATGGCCATCTGTCAGGGGTGATTTGAATGCAATATTCCTGCTTCTTGGCAGAATGAGGTTGGACTGGATGATGGCCCAGGAGGTCTCTTCCAACTCTTTGATTCCATGATTCTATGATTCCAGAAATCAATGTCAATGGCCACCAAAACCTTCCAGTATTTTCTGTTAGTCATGGGGGTTCTGTGTGGGAAGTTTGGCCTAATTCTATCGTTGATGGGGTTCAGAATGCTCTTTGATTGTAGGTGAACAATAAATCCTAGCAACTACAACTCTTTGATTCTATGATTTTATGAATAGACTGTGCTCTGGCACCACAAAATGCAGAGCCAACCTCAAGAAATGGGGCCACAAAGTGGAATCCTCGACATGCGAGTGTGGAGAAGAGCAAACCACTGACCACCTGCTGCAATGCACCCTGAGCCCTGCCACATGCACAATGGAGGACCTTCTTGCGGCAACACCAGAGGCACTCCAAGGGGCCAGTTTCTGGTCAAAAGACATTGAATAGAATGCCAAGCTTGTAAACTTTGTTTTCTGTTTCTTTATTTGTTTGTTCTTAATGCAATACAATTGTTTGGCTCGCTCCTGACACGATAAATAAATAAATAAAAATAGCCGTAAAAACGATTAATAGAATCATAGAATCAAAGAGTTGGAAGAGGCCTCACGGGCCATCCAGTCCAACCCCATTCTGCCAAGAAGCAGGAATATTGCATTCAAATCACCCCTGACAGATGGCCATCCAGCCTCTGTTTAAAAGCATCCAAAGAAGGAGCCTCCACCATACTCCGGGACAGAGAGTTCCACTGCTGAACGGCTCTCACAGTCAGGAAGTTCTTCCTCATGTTCAGGTGGAATCTCCTTTCTTGTAGTTTGAAGCCATGGTTCCATTGCGTCCTAGTCTCCAAGGAAGCAGAAAACAAGCTTGCTCCCTCCTCCTCCCTGTGGCTTCCTCTCACATATTTATACATGGCTCTCATCATATCTCCTCTCAGCCTTCTCTTCTTCAGGCTAAACATGCCCAGCTCCTTAAGCCGCTCCTCATAGGGCTTGTTCTCCAGACCCTTTTAAATCAGGGATGGGCAAGGCTCTTCCTTCCAGATGTTCTTGGACTTCAGCATGGCCATTGGTGAAGAACGGCATGAATTGTAGTTTAACAACATCTGGAGGGCTGATGTTTTCGCTTCCTCTTTGCAATGATCGGATGTTGTTTACGTCAACAATGGCATAAACCACCATGACAGCCCTCAGCTTCATTTTAAAAGCCCTCTGCAAATGCACAGAGGGAAGCCCGCTAAGATGGATCTGTCCCTCCCCTCGAAACCCACTGACTGGGGAGGAAGAAGAAGAAGAGGAGAAAGAAGTGGGAAGGAAAAAAAGAAAGAAAGAGAAAGAGAGAGACAAGAAGAGTGGCAGAAATAGAGTGCGAAAATGGACGGCACCAGCTCTGATGCACCAGCTCATCGTAGCCACTTCTGGCTTTGGCTGTAGACCAGTGTTTCTCAATCTGGGGGTTGGGACCCCTGAGGGGGTCTTGAGGGGGTGTCAAAGGAGTCGCCAAAGACCAGCAGAAAACATAGTATTTTCTGTAGGTTCTTGTGGGTTTTTTCGGGCTATATGGCCATGTTCTAGAGGCATTCTCTCCTGATGTTTCGCCTGCATCTATGGCAAGCATCCTCAGAGGTAGTGAGGTCTGTTGGAATTAGGACAATGGGTTTATATATCTGTGGAATGGCTGGGGTGGGGCAAAGAGCTCTTCTCTGCTGGAGCTAGGTGTGAATGTTTCAACTGACCACCGTCATTAGCATTTGAAGGCCTGGCTGAGCCTGGGAGAATCTTTTGTTGAGAGGTGTTAAGCTGTGCTTGGTTGTTTCCTCTCTGGTTTTGCTGTTGTAATTTTAGAGTTTTTTTAATACTGGTAGCCAGATTTTGTTCATTTTCATGGTTTCCTCCTTTCTGTTGAAATTGTCCACATGCTTCTTGTGGATTTCAATGGCTTCTCTGTGTAGTCTGACATGGTGGTTGTGAGAGTGGTCCAGCACTTCTGTGTTCTCAAATAATATGCTGTGTCCAGGCTGGTTCATCATGAAGGTGGTCAGTTGAAACATTCACACCTAGCTCCAACAGACAAGAGTCCTTTGTCCCACCCTGGACATTATTCCACAGATATAGAAACCCTTTTTCCTAGTTTATTTATTATTTATTTGCTTTACTTCTATACCGCCTTTCTCAGCCGAAATGGCGACTCAAGGTGGTTCCAACAGACCTCACTACCTCTGAGGATGCTTGCCATAGATGCAGGCGAAACGTCAGGAGAGAATGCCTCTAGAACATGGCCATATAGCCCGAAACCCCCCCCACAAGAACCTATTGATTCCAGCCATGAAAGTCTTCGACAATACATAGTATTTTCTGTTGGTCATTGGGATTCTGTGTGGAAAGTTTGACCCAATTCTATTGTTGGTTGAGTTCAGAATGCTCTTTGATTATAGGTGAACTATAAATCCCAATAACTACAACTCCCAAATGTCAAGATCTATTTTTCCCAGATTCGACCAGTGTTAACATTTGGGCATATTGAGTATTTGTGCCAAGTTTGGTCCAGATCCATCATTGCATGTGATATCGAGCTCTTTTGGGGGGCTTCTCCCAGTGAAGGAGATCCCTGGAGACCGCTAAAGGGGTCCCTGACCTTGGTGAGCTGCCAGCAAAGGCCAATCCAAAGACGCGAAAATATTAAAAATCAATCTCACCAGGCTGAAGAGGTACCAGCGACCGAAGCGTTTATTTCTGCGATTCAGCTGAAAAGGATGCGTTACAGGGATATTTCCACCATAAGCATACATTCATAGGAGTTACAGGCATTTTTATATTGTCAGAACAAAGGAAAAACAGTTTGAAAATCCCGCCCACCCTCCGTCAGCTGGCTTCGTCCTGATTGGCTGTCCCTGGAACAGCTGGGAGGAGGCCGGGCCGTATGTCCCGCCTTCCCTCCAATCGCCGGGCGCTGTTGCCTCCAGGGGGCCAATCGGGGCCTTTCTAGCGCTTCTGAGGATGGTCCAATCAGCGACCAGGAGGTGGGACCTGGTTTGACAGCTCATAGGGGGCGGAGTGCCTGGGAGGTGTCCGCCAGCCGATTGAGAACTTTTGTTCTAAGCTGTGGGGTGGCAGACGGAAGAAACAAAGGATTTCCTGATTTCTGATTACAGATGTGTATAGGCATGAAAAGGGGCTATTGGTGGTATTCGGATCTCAAACTCTGTGGACAAGGGGACCCTTAATCACAAAGGAGCTTACACAAATACCATGGGTTGGGTTAATCAATCCTTCTTTCCAGGTTTCGGTTGACTTATCTCTGGCCCATTGTCTGAACTCTGAAAATGTGCCCGGAGATAGGATCAACCCCGGCCCATGCAAAATGTTAATATGAATGAATTTACTTTTGAGGAAATGAGGTTTCCTCCTGACAATAACCTCAGGTCACATTCTTTTCTGGGGCAAGGTTCAGAGGGAGGAAAGGTGGGAGGGGGAGAGAGTCAGGGTGCATCTTATGTGATAGATATCAATTATAAACATTTTCTCATGCTTCATACATTTCATACATTTCATTTCTGCCAGAATTATGATCTCCTTGGCGAAGGTGCACACGCAGGCGGAGGCTGTTCCTGCCCAGGGGCCTGGTTCGGAGTCCGTGGAGAAGGTCCAAGACGATGGGGCATCAAGTCAATAAGTAAAGGCAAAAGAATCTGTAAGGGGACTTCCAGGCGGAGGGGTGTGGGGCAATGTCCTTCGGAAAACTACATTTCCCTGATCAAGGGCCAGGGTCCAGTGCACAAGCCAGAGAATTCACAAAGAAGAAACAGGAACCCAGTTATGTGTGCTGGGTCAGGAAGCAACAGAATCCATTGTCCAGCCCTTGGCGAACTACAAATACTTGGGGGAAAAAGATGCTCCGCATCAATTCCTCCCTTCGAGGCTGGAAAATGGCCACGCTCATTTTCCCAAGCCTCGACAATTCTCTAGCACCCAGGGCCTCTTTCTAGACTGATTAGATTGTATTCTGTTGATTATTTTGGGGCCCAACTTAAGCAACAACAGCAGGACCCAGCAGGGTGGGAGAGACCAGCGGCAGTGTGTCCTTTGGGTTGGAGAAAGAAAAAAAAAATAAGACTGAAGTAAGAAGGTGAAGACGGTGGAGGCAGGGGATGATGGAGTCTGTGATGGCAGTCAGCATGGAGCACTCAGGGGTCCCGAGTGAGTCCCCAATGGAGAAGGATGGCACATGGTGGAATTCTCCCATCTGGCAGTGGTCCTCAGGCCTCCTGGGGGCGCTGGCTCCTCCCTTGGTACTGAAACAAGGAGAGCAGCCGAAGAAGAAGAAGAAGATGGGGCACAGCCTTGCTACTCCTTCTGGCGTGGCGCCTCCTGGTGACCGCAGACAGGTCCGGCTCTCCATCATCACAGAGACTCAGGGGTAGTGTCTAGGACAGTCAGAAAGAAGGTTTACAGCCCCCCCCACCCCCCCTTTCCCAGCCCAAGGGTAGTTAGTAGGGAAACAAAGGGAAAACTTTCATACCTAGTGAGGACTTCAGTGGTCTCCTTTGGGCCACTCCTCTGCACAGCTTCTGGAACGGGCAGGGCCTCCTTCCTTCATGGCAGTTGCTGTGGGATCCTGGTTGCTCCTCCTGCGATGGCATTCCCCCGTGGGGGCTCAGATCAGCCTCTAGGGGGGGCTGTCTCTTCTGGGCGGCATGGGGTCTGGTCCCGCTCTCCTAGGATCTTCCTGTGCCATCTGGGTTCCACACAGGAAAGTCCACAGACCTCCCATCGTCCACCTCACCCAGGTAGTTGTCCTCAGCGGCAGGAGTGGATTATGGGTCCCACAGTTCGATCTGATGTCTGGCGGTCTCTTCACTGTGCAGAGGGGACCCCTGGACCTCGACGTCCTCCTCATATTTAAGGCAGTTAATGGGATAATTTAGACATACACATACATGCGCTCAGGGAAAGGGGAGGGAGGAAGGGCCAGGAAGGAAAAAAGCATCAGAGGGACTGTGTATGTGAGAGAGAGACTTAACCATAGATGTGGGTGAAATGTCAGGAGGGAATGCTTCTGGAACATCTCTTCCTTAGGTTTGAGAAGAAGGAGGTAAGAGGGAGCAGCAGGATTTCTCTGGGAGATAGAGGAAAGAATTTACAGAATACTGGCTTCTTAGAAGATGGGAGGGGAGGGAGAAGAGAGAGAGAGAGAGGATGGGTTTCAGAGACATTTCACAAGCACATGGAACTCTTTGGCGAGGTCTGGTTCTTTAGAGAGAAAAGGGGAAAAGCAGAGAGAGAGAGAGAGAAAGGCAGAGAGAAAGGCAAACTTGGAGGCATTGATCACCCCCCCCCCTTCTTAGCAAAAAGGAAACAGAAATAAGGAAAAAAGGCCCCTTTTACACCTCCCTTGTCCGCAAGAGGAGAAAGGGAGGAGGGGTTGAAAGCAAAAAGAGGAAAAAAAAAAGGGAAGTTGGGGAGTAATGGGAGGAGGGGAAGAGAAGACAGAGGCACTGAAGATTTAGCTTTAGGAAGAAGGGGATTTGTAGTAGCTTGGGGAAGAAGGGAATGAGCAATGCCTTCTTCTCCCATCTGAAGGGAGACAAAGGGGAGGAAGGCAAGGTGGCACAGGAGAAAGCAGGAGAGGGAGAGAGCAAAGAATCTACTTCCGGTCCCCTTTTTCAGAGAACTACCCATCCCTAGTGCATTTCCTCAAAGAACAGAAAAAAAGTAGAAGGGGCATATAATTCGGACATCACATGAATAGGAGATAGGGAAGTGGAGGGGCTGGAAAGGCAAGGAGGGAGCCAGGGAGAACCCTGTGGGGGGAAGGGAGGGGGAAAAGTGATTACTTCAAGGGGGTCTCCTCTTCTGGAGGAGGTAAAGGGTCTGGAGAGGGGTTTCTGGGAGAAGGGGGGCCTTGTGGCCTTCCTTTTGCATGGTGAAAGCTGGGCACAAGCTCCTCCCTCCACCCCCTTCCGGCTTTGGTCAAAAAAGCATGAAATATGAGCAATTTCTTCCCATTTTGCCCGTCCATGACAGTCTTCCGTGCTGCCATGCGGGGGGGCCAGGAGGTTCCACCTTCCAAGGGCCTTAAGGGCCACTTGTGCATGCTATATTTCACCATACTGGCCTGCGTCAATGACCGTGACGCAACCCTGTCCCATTCCGCCAGTATTTTCCCCAAAGGTGTTTCCGATGGGACAGAACGTTTGATCCTGGAAGAACAGACGCCCATCTCTCAGCTACCAGCTCCACAAACCAGTGGTTAATCAGGGAAGCCCCCCCAACCGTAAGGCAGGCCAGAACCTGAAAAGTCCCTGGATAGGAGAGCTCGGGGCGATCAGCACTTGGCAGCTAGGCAGTCCGAAAGGGGAGGACTCCCTTTCCCACGTAGCTCCCGCCAAGTCCGCAAAAAGCGAGCTGAATTGCAATTCCGGGCCTCAAACGCCTAGATGTTCGCTACCCTCAGTCAGGAATTTGTTACCGAGATCTAGAGAATCCCTCCCCAGTGGGCCGACTCCGAAGCTGGTTCGGAAAGCCTAGAATCTCCTCCCACCTGACGACCACCAGGGCAGCCCACGGTTGCTTTTCTTACCCGTCCGGACGTTTTCCCTTTTCCCCTTCCGCGTCGGTCGCTCCTCTTCCTGGAAGTCCTTGGATCAAGGCTTCCCTGGCGCTCCTTTGTGCTGAAACTCCGGGTCAGAGCTTGGGAGGAGGTGGCAGAGGGAGAATTTGTAGTTTTGGTTAGCTGGTCAAATGAAGGTCCGAATCAGGAGAGGCGCCTCTTTTCCCAAGCCGCTCCTCCTTCGCTGCTGGCCCAAAGAATCAGTCCAAGGCGCCTGCTTGAGAATTTAGGCTATAATTTAGTCTGGACCTCAAGCAGAGTCCCTTCGTGGTAAGCCAAATGATATCGAGCTCTTTTGGGGGGCTTCTCCCAGTGAAGGAGATCCCTGGAGACCGCTAAAGGGGTCCCTGACCTTGGTGAGCTGCCAGCAAAGGCCAATCCAAAGACGCGAAAATATTAAAAATCAATCTCACCAGGCTGAAGAGGTACCAGCGACCGAAGCGTTTATTTCTGCGATTCAGCTGAAAAGGATGCGTTACAGGGATATTTCCACCATAAGCATACATTCATAGAAGTTACAGGCATTTTTATATTGTCAGAACAAAGGAAAAACAGTTTGAAAATCCCGCCCACCCTCCGTCAGCTGGCTTCGTCCTGATTGGCTGTCCCTGGAACAGCTGGGAGGAGGCCGGGCCGTATGTCCCGCCTTCCCTCCAATCGCCGGGCGCTGTTGCCTCCAGGGGGCCAATCGGGGCCTTTCTAGCGCTTCTGAGGATGGTCCAATCAGCGACCAGGAGGTGGGACCTGGTTTGACAGCTCATAGGGGGCGGAGTGCCTGGGAGGTGTCCGCCAGCCGATTGAGAACTTTTGTTCTAAGCTGTGGGGTGGCAGACGGAAGAAACAAAGGATTTCCTGATTTCTGATTACAGATGTGTATAGGCATGAAAAGGGGCTATTGGTGGTATTCGGATCTCAAACTCTGTGGACAAGGGGACCCTTAATCACAAAGGAGCTTACACAAATACCATGGGTTGGGTTAATCAATCCTTCTTTCCAGGTTTCGGTTGACTTATCTCTGGCCCATTGTCTGAACTCTGAAAATGTGCCCGGAGATAGGATCAACCCCGGCCCATGCAAAATGTTAATATGAATGGATTTACTTTTGAGGAAATGAGGTTTCCTCCTGACAATAACCTCAGGTCACATTCTTTTCTGGGGCAAGGTTCAGAGGGAGGAAAGGTGGGAGGGGGAGAGAGTCAGGGTGCATCTTATGTGATAGATATCAATTATAAACATTTTCTCATGCTTCATACATTTCATACATTTCATTTCTGCCAGAATTATGATCTCCTTGGCGAAGGTGCACACGCAGGCGGAGGCTGTTCCTGCCCAGGGGCCTGGTTCGGAGTCCGTGGAGAAGGTCCAAGACGATGGGGCATCAAGTCAATAAGTAAAGGCAAAAGAATCTGTAAGGGGACTTCCAGGCGGAGGGGTGTGGGGCAATGTCCTTCGGAAAACTACATTTCCCTGATCAAGGGCCAGGGTCCAGTGCACAAGCCAGAGAATTCACAAAGAAGAAACAGGAACCCAGTTATGTGTGCTGGGTCAGGAAGCAACAGAATCCATTGTCCAGCCCTTGGCGAACTACAAATACTTGGGGGAAAAAGATGCTCCGCATCACATGAATCCACAGCACTCCTCTGGATATAGGTGAACTACAACTCCCAAACTCAAGGTCAATTCCCACAAAACCCTTCCAGTGTTTCTAATTGTTATGGGAGTTCTCTCTGTCAAGTTCGGTTTAAATCCATCGCTGGTGGAGTTCAGAATGCTCTTTGATTTTAGGTGAACTACAAATCCCAGCAACTACAACTCCCAAATTACAAAATCAATCCTCCCCCAACCCCACTAGCATTCACATTTGGGCATATTGGGTATTTGTGCTCAATTTAGTCCAGTGAATGGAAATATATCCTGCATATCGGATATTTACATTACGATTTATAACTGTACTAAAATGACAGGCATCAATTAGCAACAAAAACAGTATTATGGTTAAGGGTCACCACAACATATGGAACTGCATTAAGGGGTCACGGCATTAGGAAGGTGGAGAACCACTGCTCTAGACAGTCCTCAAGGGAACATGGCACCATATTGCACTGGTTTATCTGGCTTACTGTTTCTGATTCATGTCCAGGATCACAAAGGCCATGCTTATTGAAACTAAAGCAGCATTTCTCAACCTGGGGGTCAGGACCCCTGGGGAGGGGTCGTGAGGGGGTGTCAGGCGGGTCACCGAAGACCATCAGAAAACACAGTATTTTCTATTGGGCATGGGGGTTCTGTGAGGGAGGTTTGGCCCAATTCTATCGTTGGGGAGGTTCAGAATGCTCTTTAATTGTAGGTGAACTATAAATCCCAGCAACTACAACTCCCAAATGTCAAGGTCTATTTTCCCCAAACTCCTCCAATGTTCACATTTGGGCATATTGAGTATCCATGCCAACTGGGTTGTTGTAGGTTCTTTCGGGCTATATGGTTATGCTCTAGAGGCATTCTCTCCTGACATTTCATCTGCATCTATGGCAAGCATCCTCAGAGGTAGTGAGGTCTGTTGGAACTAGGAAAGTGGGTTTATATATCTGTAGAAAGACCAGGGTGGGACAAAGGACTCTTCTCTGTTGGAGCTAGGTGTGAATGTTTCAACTGACTGCCTTGATTAGTATTTGATAGCCTGGAAGTGCCTGGAGCAATCTTTTGTTGAGAGGTGATTAGATGTCCCTGATTGTTTTCCCTCTGTTGTTTTGCTGTTTTAATTTTAGAGTTTTTAAAATACTGGTAGCCAGATTTTGTTCATTTTCATTGTTTCCTCCTTTTTGTTGAAATTCTAGGCTATCAAATGCTAATCAAGGTGGTCAGTTGAAACCTTCACACCTAGCTCCAGCAGACAAGAGTCCTTTGTCTCACCCTGGTCATTCCACAGATATATAAACCCTTTTTCCTAGTTCCAACAGACCTCACTACCTCTGAGGATGCTTGCCATAGATGCAGGCAAAACGTCAGGAGAGAATGCCTCTAGACCATGGCCATATAGCCCAAAAAACCTACAACAACCCAGTGATTCTGGCCATGAAAGCCTTCGAACTAGGAAAAAGGGTTTATATATCTGTGGAATGACCAGGGTGGGAGAAAGGACTCTTGTCTGCTGGAGCTAGGTGTGAATGTTTCAACTGACCACCTTGATTAGCATATAATGGCCTGACAGTGCCTAGAGCAAACTTTTGTTGAGAGGTGATCAGATGTCCTTGTTTGTTTCCTCTCAACAAAAGATTGCCCCAGGTACTGCCAGGCCATCAAATGCTAATCAAGGTGGTCAGTTGAAACCTTCACCCCTAGCTCCAGGAGACAAGAGTCCTTTGTCCCACCCTGGTCATTCCACAGATATATAAACCCATTTTCCTAGTTCCAACAGACCTCACTACCTCTGAGGATGCTTGCCATAGATGCAGGCAAAATGTCAGGAGAGAATGTCTCTAGACCATGGATATATAGCCCGAAAAAACCTACAACAACCCAGTGATTCCGGCCATGAAAGCCTTCGACAATATATCAAACTGCTTTTTGTGTCGATTTGTGGAATGACTAGGGTGGGAGAAAGGACTCTTGTCTGCTGGAGCTAGGTGTGAATGTTTCAACTGACACCTTGATTAGCATATAATGGCAGTGACAGTGCCTAGAGCAAACTTTTGTTGAGAGTAAACAATCAGGCACATCTAATCACTCTCAACAAAAGATTGCCCCAGGCACTGCCAGGCCATCAAATGCTAATCAAGGTGGTCAGTTGAAACATTCACACCTAGCTCCAGCAGACAAGAGTCCTTTGTCCCACCCTGGTCATTACACAGATATATAAACCTTTTCCTAGTTCCAACAGACCTCACTACCTCTGAGGATGCTTGCCATAGATGCAGGCAAAATGTCAGGAGAGAATGTCTCTAGACCATGGATATATAGCCCGAAAAAACCTACAACAACCCAGTGATTCCGGCCATGAAAGCCTTCGACAATATATCAAACTGCTTTTTGTGTCGATTTGTGGAATGACTAGGGTGGGAGAAAGGACTCTTGTCTGCTGGAGCTAGGTGTGAATGTTTCAACTGAGCACCTTGATTAGCATACAATGGCCTGACAGTGCCTAGAGCAAACTTTTGTTGAGAGGTGATCAGATGTCCTTGTTTGTTTCCTCTCAACAAAAGATTGCCCCAGGTACTGCCAGGCCATCAAATGCTAATCAAGGTGGTCAGTTGAAACCTTCACCCCTAGCTCCAGGAGACAAGAGTCCTTTGTCCCACCCTGGTCCTTCCACAGATATATAAACCCATTTTCCTAGTTCCAACAGACCTCACTACCTCTGAGGATGCTTGCCATAGATGGAGGTGAAATGTCAGGAGAGAATGCCTCTAGACAGTGGCCATATAGCCTGAAAAAACCTACAACAACCCAGTGATTGTGTCCATGAAAGCCTTCGACAATACACAATAAAGCTTTTAAGCAACTGAAAATGGATGAACTCTTTGGGGAGGGAATTGTGAGTATACCTGACTTAAACGCCCTGTTTGAAAATTACTTTAGAGGTGTCTAAGGACAATGCCGGCTCTTCGACTTAGAAATGGAGATGAGCACCACCCCCTTTTTACAGCCTTTTGGAGGAATTAATTTCGTGTTTAGACTTGGGTCCCATGCAAGAAATATAAGCTCTATTTCAAAAATCAGCCCCAGTTACAGTCAATTCAAAAAGTCACTTTGGGAAAAAAAGAAGACGTCTCCTGAATATAAGCCCTAACCTATATTTTTGAGAAAAAAATCATATAAGACCCTGTCTTATTTTGGGGGGAACAGGGTCTTTTCTATTTCCCCCTTTCATTTTGTGGCCTCCTCTGGTGCAGATTCCCGTTGTGATGATATCAGTGATTCCCAAGAAATAAAAATAAATATTGTGTTTGTAATATATGTATAAAATATGCAAACAAAGAGAAAAGAACCTTATTAAAATGCTTTAAAAACTTAACTATTGTCAACACATTATTTGTAATAAGAAAGCCTCCGTAGTTCAAAGAAAAGCCATGTTTTCTTCTTGGTCGTGTTTATTTTTAATAGCGGTGGTTATTCCCTTTGTTTCCTCAACAAGAAAGAGGAAAAAAATCCCACAATTTAGGTCTATTTATGAAAACACAATGATTCCCCATCTTCCCTCTTAGATTAGGAAAGGTTGAAGCCAGTTATTTTTATTCTCTGCAAGAGAGATGCACCTCGTTTTGTTTTTTTAAAGGGTAGACAACCTACTTTCCGCATGAACAAATAACTCCCAGAGAGTTTCCTTTCATTCCTATTTAGGATGCAAACAAATGAAGTCGGGATCAGCAAAACAGGATTTTTCACATAACAGGATACAATAGTGTGGCTAATTGGTAGAATCATCACATCCTAGAATCCTAGAAGAGACCTGGTGGGCCATCCCGCCCAACCCCTTTCTGCCAAGAAGCAGGAAAATCGCATTCAAAGCACCCCTGACAGATGGCCATCCAGCCTCTGTTTAAAAGCTTCCAAAGAAGGAGCCCCCACCACACTCCAGGACAGAGAGTTCCACTGCTGAACGGCTCTCATAGTCAGGAAGTTCTTCCTAATGTTCAGGTGGAATCTTCATTCTGGACTGGAGGAGGGCCAATGTGGTCCCAATCTTCAAGAAGGGAAAAAAGGATGAGTCAAACAATTACTGTCCGGTCAGCCTCACGTCAATACCAGGCAAGATTCTGGAAAAGATGATTAAGGAAGTGGTCTGCAAGCACTTAGAAAGGAATGCGGTCATCGCTAATAGTCAACATGTATTTATCAAAAACAAGTCATGACAGACTCATCGGATCTCTATTTTCAATAGAGTTACAAGCTGGGTAGATGCGGGGAATGGCTGTGGCTCACAAATGGGACTCGGAAAAAGGAGACAAAGGAGGGCCTGATTCTGGCAGCCCAAAAACAAGCTATTAGAACCAAAGCCATCAAAGCCAGAACTGAAACGTCGACAATATATCCCAAGTGTAGACTCTGCAAGGAAGCAGATGAAACAACAGATCCCATCCTCAGCTGCTGCAAGAAGATCGCGCAGACAGACTACAAGCAGAGGCACAACACCATTGCTCAGATGATTCATTGGGACTTGTACCTGCAACAAAGAACTGGTGGGATCACAAGCCAGAAAAAGTTACAGAAAATGAACACGCCAAACTCCTCTGCGACTTCCGAGTTCAGACAGACAGAGTTTTGGAGCATAATATTCCTGACCTCATGATCGTGTTAAAAAACAAAGTACGGATTGTTGATGTCTCAATGCCAGGCGACAGCAGGATTGAAGAGAAACAACTGGAAAAGCTGACACAATACGAGGATTTAAAGATTGAACTGCAAAGACTCTGGCAGTCAAGGTGGTCCCAGTGGTGATTGGCACACTGAGTGCAGTGCCTAAAGACCTTGGCCTGCACTTAAACACAATCGGCACTGACAAGATTACCACCTGCCAGCTGCAAAAGGCCACCTTACTGGGATCTGCACATATTATTCACCGATACATCACACAGTCCTAGACACTTGGGAAGGGTCCGACGTGTGATCCAATTCAACAGCCAGCAGAGTGTCTGCTGTGGACTCATCTTGTGGTGTTTCAAATAATAATAATAATAATAATAATAATAATAATAATAATAATAATAATAATTTATGTATTGTACTAGTCATTTGTCCATTTCAAAATACGACATGAGTAAAATACAAGGCAAGAAGGAGAGGGCAGCAACTGACCTTCTATTTACAGTCATAGTTTTATTTTCCTGGTTCTTCTTTTAGGAAATCGGCTCTTTTCTTGATAGCTTTCAGAATAAAAAGACTTACTCAGATTATGGTGGGTTTTTCCTGTCCTTGCAAGAGGAATGTCAGAAGATCATTTCTGTTGGGGGACCTGCAGTTGGATAATATTGGATGTAAATATCTGTATCGCCGTTCAGTATATGCTGGACAGTCAATCAAGAATCTTCCACAGTTCTTTCTCCCCATTTGCAGAATCTCTCACTTCTTGGGATGTGATAGTAATGCCCAGTTTGCATCATAATACCAAGTTGTTCAAACCTAGCCCTAGTATATATTCTTCTTAAGGGTAGCAGAAGTGGAATAGTCAGACAGTGTTCTAAATGAGTATTTATTTTGTGGAAAGCTAAAAACCCTGTGGCAGAAGACCTACCTATGCTTGCTAGGTCCAGTTGGGCAAAGATATCTCGAGAGTGTTGCAGGAGCACTTGTTTTGCCTTAAATCCTAGATCGTTCAGAAATTGTAATTTTTATTATTTCTATTTTTAATGTTTGTATGGGCATTTCTAGGTTTAAAATTATATATTGCATAGTTTTTATTGTTAGCTACTTTGGGTCTCTTTTTAGAGCAATAAAGTAGCATCAAAATGATGATGATATAATGATAAGATATTATGTATACATGATGAGCACACATGATAAATTAGTTCCCAATTCAAGGTGCAGGTGCTTACCTACAAAGCCCTAAACGGTTTGGGACCCGCCTATCTGCGTGACTGCATCTCTGTGTACAAACCCACACGATCTCTTCGTTCATCTGGAGAGGCCCTGCTCACGATCCCACCTCCATCACAAGCGCGATTGGTGGGGACGAGGGACAGGGCCTTCTCGGTGGTAGCCCCTCGACTCTGGAACTCGCTCCCCAAGGATATTAGGCATGCCCAAACTCTGGCAGTCTTTAAGAGGAGCCTGAAAACGTGGTTGTTCCAGTGTGCCTTCCCAGAATAAGGAAACCCTAAGCAACATGTCCCTAATTGCACTTTACTAATGATCTAGGATTGTCTGCTCGCTCCACCTCTCTCCAAATACCTATCCTAGTTGTATGTCACCTTGTCATGCCCAGTATTTTAAAATTACATTTGGCCCGCCATAGGTTTTTAACACGTCATGGTGTTATTATTACTGTTTATTGCTTTGTTTATGAGTTTATGTATTGTCTGTATTGCTGTTGTTGTTGTTTTTATTGATGTACTTGGGCTCGGCCTCTTGTAAGCCGCACCGAGTCCTCTGGGAGATGGTAATAAAGGTTTATTATTATTATTATTATTATTATTTCTAAAAAAAATTTGGAAAACAGGACTTGGTCTTATTATCTACTACACAGTTCTCGTAAATCTGTGTAAATCTTGTATTCTTCAGAGCAAATTTCCGAATCATAATGAATGGTTCAGCCGGCATTATTATCCGTTTTCTGCGAAGATCACTCACTTCAATCAAACCCTTCTGTCAATCTCTTCAAGACTGTCATTTTTTACACATCCAGATCCTCTGAAAATTAGTAGCAACAGCAAGAAAAGGAAGGCAAACAGATAATAAAATAAACAGAGCGAAATAGGGGATTTTTTTTCCTGAATGATTTTTACATCTTTTCTGCCTTTGGGTGGTGCTTTTGAGCAGTGCAGGGATGCTCTTGTCGTTTTCCTCGGATGAGACGCAACAGCACCCGCTTCTTTTCTTCACTGTTTTGTAAGATGAACATGATATTTCTTTCCTTCTTCTTCTTCTTCTTCCTCTTCTTCCCCTGGGAATTACAGAGTTAAAATTGCATCTTGTGGTTTAACACCCATTACAACAACCTCTTAAGGCAAAAATGAAAAGCAAAGCAAAGAAATAAAAGGTACATTCGTGCAAATGAGTTGTAAAAATGAGAACTTGTGCATCGTTCCTTGCAAATCGGAATTGAAGTCTGTCTATCTCTTTCTCTCTGCCGTTTAGATATTTTTTAATTTGTAGAAAAATATAAAAAAAGCAGTGTGGTTTTTTTTGCACTGTGAAAATACTCCATTTATTGCAATTTTTAGCCAGGATCTTTGGGGAATGAATATGTACATAGGAGGACAGCATTCGGCGATGTGATTTGACCTCTACTCATTTATATGATTTTGCATTGACTGGTTCTCTACGGAAAACCATAAAACAAAGAAGTTAATTTGTACTATAGTAGAGTCTCACTTATCCAACATAAACAAGCCGGCAGAACGATGGATAGGTGAAAATGTTGGATTGTAAAAAGGGATTAAGGAAAAGACTATTAAACGGAAAATTATGTTATGATTTTACAAATTAGGCAGCAAAACAAATCGACACAAAAAACAGTTTGATATATTGTCAAAGGCTTTCATGGCCGGAATTACTGGGTTGTTGTGGGTTTTTTTCAGGCTATATGGCCATAGTCTAGAGGCATTATCTCCTGACGTTTCGCCTGCATCTATGGCAAGCATCCTCAGAGGTAGTGAGGTCTGTTGGAACTAGGAAAAATATATCTGTGGAATGACCAGGATGGGACAAAGGACTCTTGTCTGCTGGAGCTAGGTGGAAATGTTTCAACTGACCACCTCGATTAGCATTTTATGGCCTGGCAGTGCCTGGGGCAATCTTTTGTTGAGAGGAAACAAACAAGGACATCTAATCACCTCTCAGCAAAATTTTGCTCTAGGCACTGTCAGGCCATTATATGCTAATCAAGGTGGTCAGTGACAATTCAAAGATGGCCATGACAACGTCCATGATGAGGACCGCTTTGGTCTCCCTTCTTTGATTACAGATGATTTGGTGGCTTCAGTTGAAGCGAGGATTCGTGAGAACAGGCGCTTCACAATAACAGGTCTCTCAAACGAATTTCCTGACGTGTCGAGATCAGTGCTTTACAACATTGTTTCTGAACACCTAAAATTTAGGAAACTGTGCTCGCGTTGGGTCCCGAAACTCCTAACAGAGGACCACAAAAACCAAAGATTTGAGTGTGCGATCAAATCAAATCATCTGCAATCAAAGAAGGGCGACCGGAGCGGTCCTCATCCTGGATGTTGTCACGGCTATATTTGAATTGTCGTACCCACTTACGCACTTTGCTTTCACTCATAACAGTCTCACCGTACACTTCACAAACCTGTCGATGAATTTCTGCAGCAGGCAGGTTCCTTGCTGACAAAAACCGTATCCCTGAGTGAACCTCACATGCGGAGGGTGAGTTGAGAGTCTTAAACATCTTTAAAGCACAGAACAGAACCGTACAGGTGAGCTACAGAGCGGAAACTGAGCACAGTTGTTCCCGAGGCATGCCGGTTCACGACGCACACGCTCATTGCGGTATGCGCGCGAACTCTTGGGACAAGGAACTCTTGTCTGCTGGAGCTAGGTGTTAATGTTTCAACTGACCACCTTGATTAGCATTTGATGGCCTGGCAGTGCCTGGGGCAATCTTTTGTTGAGAGGAAACAAACAAGGACATCTAATCACCTCTCAACAAAAGTTTGCTCTAGGCACTGTCAGGCCATTATATGCTAATCAAGGTGGTCAGTTGAAACATTCACACTTAGCTCCAGCAGACAAGAGTCCTTTCTCCCACCCTGGTCATTCCACAGATATATAAACCCTTTTTCCTAGTTCCAACAGACCTCACAACCTCTGAGGATGCTTGCCATAGATGATGGGCAACCTTTTGAGCTTGGTGTGTCAATACTTGCCAAAAAACAAGCATAACTCAGGTGGGGTGTCCGAGAAAAAACCCATAATTTCATGATAATTATAGTTTAATAACAAAAATATATTATTGTAATATATAACTGGGAATGTAACGGCGCTCCATGCAGTCATGCCGGCCACATGACCTTGGAGGTGTCTACGGACAACGCTGGCTCTTCGGCTTAGAAATGGAGATGAGCACCACACCCAGAGTCAGACATGACTGGACTTAATGTCAGGGGACTACCTTTACCTTTACCTAACGTTATGTAGTAATTGCAGTATTTACGAATTTAGCACCAAAACATTGTAATGTATTGAAACAGCTGTGGATCCAGGCAGGTAGCAAACTGTTTTGGATAATACAGAACCTTGGATGAGCGAAGGTTGGATAAGCGAGACTCTACCAACCACGTTTGCGATGGTGGTGGGACTGAGAGCAGGGCCTCTCCTGAAGATCTTGAACTTCATGATGGTTCGTAACAGGAGATGCATTCGGACATGTAATCTGGACCAGAACCGTTTAGGGCTAGGCTTATACTTGAGTATATACAGTACATTAAAAACACATAAACTTCAAAGCAGTTACATTAAAACCACACTGTCCAAATGCATCTTCCAGAAGCCGTTCCATGAATTGCACTCTTCCATATTCACTTGCTTTGCAGATCACACGATTGCATTACAGATCTCTTGTCCAAATACTTGGTCCCACAACCACGTCTTCACTTTCTTTCTGTAGGGCACGAGGGAGGGAGCTGATCTAGTTTCAAAGGGGGGGGGGGATGGTTTCCATAGCTGAGGGGCCAACACTGATAGGGTCTGTCCAAACATGTAACTTCCCCAAACTTTTATAAGGGATGTTTTGAGGATCTGACAATCACAGCAGGGTTTTTTATCCATTCCGTGCCATTGCCTTTTGGTGGGCTTAATGGGAAGAAACACGGCCATTAGCATTCTGTGACGTTCAACAGAAAGCGGATATCAATTCCCTGACAAAAGCTAAACCTTCTTCAAAGCGCCTGAAATCCTCTGAAAGTGATTAAGGCCTTTGTTCCAGGAGTCTGCATCGCCCCCCCCCCCTCCGCCCCCTTCACCACAACCTGCAAAGATACGAAATATGAATCTCTGGAGATATTGTTCTCCTTCCATCTCTGGAGATAGAAGGAGAATGTGGGCCTCCTCGTATCTCCGGGGTGGCCAAACCGTACGAGCACAAAAGCTACAGACTGGAATCTTGTTATGGCTGAAAGATGAGCAACACTTTTTCGCAGCTGCTACAGCCTCCCTCCGTTCTCCTCGGCTTCCTCCACTTCCACAATACAGATACACAAACACACAAAAGGCGACCTTCATTTGTGTGTACCACCCCTTCCATCATCAAACAATACTTTTCCAAAAATTAGGACAAAACTCTCTATCTGATTGGCACACATTGCATGTTTTATATATGTAGGCACAACCTTAAACAATTAACACTATGTAACACAATTTGAAAAAGTTCTGTTTCTGGCTCGAAATTGTTATTTCCTATTTCAGTGGTTCTCAACCTTTCTAACCCCTTTGTATAGTTCCTCATGTTGTGATGACCCCCAATCCTAAAATTATTTTCATAGCTATTCATAAATGAAATTTTGCTACTGTTATGAATCGTCATGTAAATATCTGATAGGCAGGATGTATTTTCATTCTCTGGACCTTGGGAGTTGTAGTTGCTGGGATTTATAGTTCACCTACAATCAAAGAACATTCTGAACTCCACCAGAGATGGAATTGACCCAAACTTGGCACACAGAACGCCCATGACCAGCAAAAAATAATGAAAGGGTTAGGTGAGCATTGGCCTTGAGTTTGGGAGTTAATAATAATAATAATCATAATAATAAACTTTATTTGTACCCCGCTACCATCTCCCAAGGGACTTGGTGTGGCTTACATGAGGCCGAGCCCAAATACAACAATGCAAGCAATAATAACAACAATACAAGCAATTAAAGTTAAACATGGACAATAAAATAACCAAGCATTAACAATAAGACAACACACAATTAAAAACTATGGGAAGGCCAAATGTAAAATTAAAATTGAAAATAATGATGGAACATGGGCAAAAAAAGTGATGGCGGATTTGTGGAAAATATACAAGCAGACCTAAAACAATGTAAAGTGCTTTGGAGGACAAAGTGCTATGGGATCATTATTCTGGGAAGGCACACTCAACAACCACGTCTTCAAGCTCCTCCTAAAGTTCACCTATCTCCAGAAAACACTCCAGAAAGCACTGTGGACTCAAACAATGATAGATCTGGACCAAACTCTACACGAATACTCAATATGCCCAAATGTGAACACTGTTGGGAGTTTGGGGAAAATAGACCTTGACATTTGGGAGTTGTAATTGCTGGGAGTTATAGTTCACCTACAATCAGAGAGCATTCTGAACCCCACCAATGATAGACTTGGGCCAGACTTCTCACACAGAACTCCCATGACCAGCAGAAAATACTGTGTATCCGGATGGTCTTTGGTGAGCCCTCCAACACCCCATTGCGACCCCCAGGTTGAGAAACACTGTCCTATTTAATTGTGCAGTTCTTACTTTGCAAGTGGTTGTTCTGCTCCAGAAACTTTGTTTTTGTTTCTGCCACAAACTAGGTTGAATTGGTTGCAACACTGCGAGGCATTGAAAAACAATCGCAAAATGTGTTGCAAAATTTTTCGTAGTTTAATAAACTTTTCCCCATGTTTTTAATGATAGAACCAATAAAGGAATGACATTGATAACACAGGAACGAAAATTGTATTACATAACTCCTTTTTACCCTGCTCTTAATTCCAGGATTTGATCCCAGATTATCTGTTTATCCCAGATCATATATATATATATATACACACACACAATGCTTCTATATCGCCATTCTCAGCCCGAGGGCGACTCATGGCGGTTTCCAAATGGCACAATTTAATGCCCACAACAGTACAAAGATAATTTAAGCCGCTCCTCATAGGGCTTGTTCTCCAGACCCTTGGTCATTTTAGTCACCCTCCTCTGGACACATTCCAGCTTTGAACTTGAATATATAATAATAATAATAATAATAATAATAATAATAATAATAATAATAATCTTTATTTATACCCCGCCAACATCTCCCCAATGGGGATTCGGAGCGGCTTACATGAGTCCAAGCTCAAACAACAAATTACAGCAGAATAAAACCGAAAATGCAAACAATAAACAACAACATCATAATTACATAAAACATATGAATGCATAACGATATAAAATTACAATAAACACAATCACAGTGACAATGGGTGGGCTACATGTAATGTATAAATGTATAAATATGTGAGAGGAAGCCACAGGGAGGAGGAGGGAGCAAGCTTGTTTTCTGCTTCCTTGGAGACTAGGACACAAAAACAAGTCATGCCAGACTAATCTGATCTCTTTCTTCGATAGAGCTACAAGCTGGGTAGATGCGGGGAATGCCGTGGATGTAGCGTACCTGGATTTCAGGAAGGCCTTCGACAAGGTCCCCCATGACCTTCTGGCAAGGAAACTAGTCCAATGTGGGCTAGGCAAAACTACGGTGAGGTGGATCTGTAATTGGTTAAGTGGACGAACACAGAGAGTGCTCACTAATGCTTCCTCTTCATCTTGGAAAGAAGTGACAAGCGGAGTGCCGCAGGGTTCCGTCCTGGGCCCGGTCCTGTTCAACATCTTTATTAATGACTTAGATGAAGGGCTAGAAGTCAGGATCATCAAGTTTGCAGACGACACCAAATTGGGAGGGATAGCCAATACTCCAGAGGACAGGAGCAGAATTCAAAACGATCTTGACAGATTAGAGAGATGGGCCAAAACTAACAAAATGAAGTTCAACAGTGACAAATGCAAGATACTCCACTTTGGCAGAAAAAATGAAATGCAAAGATACAGAATGGGGGCCATGCCTGGCTCGAGAGCAGTACGTGTGAAAAAGATCTTGGAGTCCTCGTGGACAACAAGTTAAACATGAGCCAACAATGTGATGTGGCGGCAAAAAAAGCCAATGGGATTTTGGCCTGCATCAAGAGGAGCATAGTGTCTAGATCTAAGGAAGTAATGCTACCCCTCTATTCTGCTTTGGTTAGACCACATCTGGAATATTGTGTCCAATTCTGGGCACCACAATTCAAGAGAGATATTGACAAGCTGGAATGTGTCCAGAGGAGGGCGACTAAAATGATCAAGGGTCTGGAGAACAAGCCCTATGAGGAGCGGCTTAGGGAACTGGGCATGTTTAGCCTGAAGAAGAGAAGGCTGAGAGGAGATATGATAGCCATGTATAAATATGTGAGAGGAAGCCACAGGGAGGAGGGAGCAAGCTTGTTTTCTGCTCCTTGGAGACTAGGACGCGGAACAATGGCTTCAAACTACAAGAGGAGATTCCATCTGAACATTAGGAAGAACTTCCTGACTGTGAGAGCCGTTCAGCAGTGGAACTCTCTGCCCCGGAGTGTGGTGGAGCCTCCTTCTTTGGAAGCTTTTAAGCAGAGGCTGGATGGCCATCTGTCAGGGGTGATTTGAATGCAATATTCCTGCTTCTTGGCAGAATGGGGTTGGACTGGATGGCCCAGGAGGTCTCTTCTAACTCTTTGATTCTATGATTCTATGATTCTAATTGAGCAATGACTTCAAACTACAGGAAAGGAGATTCCATCTGAACACGAGGAAGAACTTCCTGACTGTGAGAGCCGTTCAGCAGTGGAACTCTCTGCCCCGGAGTGTGGTGGAGGCTCCTTCTTTGGAAGCTTTTAAGCAGAGGCTGGATGGTCATCTGTCAGGGGTGATTTGAATGCAATATTCCTGCTTCTTGGCAGAATGGGGTTGGACTGGACGGCCCATGAGGTCTCTTCCAATGCTTTGATTCTAGGATTCTATAAGATTGGACTACTGTAATGCACTCTACATAGGGTTGCCCTTGAAGATGGTTCAGAAACTACAGTTGGTGCAAAGATTTGTGGCCAGATTATTAACTGGAGCTAGTTACTGGAAGCAGTCAACCCCCCTATTCAAACAGCTCCACTGGCCGTTCAGCAGTGGAACTCTCTGCCCCGGAGTGTGGTGGAGGCTCCTTCTTTGGAAGCTTTTAATCAGAGGCTGGATGGCCATCTGTCAGGGGTGATTTGGATGCAATTTCCCTGCTTCTTGGCAGAATGAGGTTGGACTGGATGGCCCAGGAGGTCTCCTCCAACTCTTTGATTCTTGGATTCTATGATTAAAAGAAAAACAGTTTAAAAACTGATTAAAAACTCAAGTGAGATAAAGGAGAAGCAGGTTATTTGCGGAGGAGGACTCATTAAAACGGGGGTTGTGGAATCAAGCTTTCCCACAAAGCAGTGTGGACTCAGATAACCCAGTTCAAAGCAGATATTGTGGGGTTTTCTACCTTAATATTTTGGGATATAGTTCTATAACAGTGAATTCTTAGGGCCCTTCCACACAGCCCTATATCCACAAGTGGGTAAATCCAATTGATTCAATAGCCCTGCTTTAGTGAGCAATAGCAATAGGTTGTTGTAGGTTTTTACGGGCTATATGGCCATGTTCTGGAAGCAATTTTTCTCCTGACGTTTCGCCTGCATCTATGGCAAGCATCCTCAGAGGTAATGAGGTCTGTTGGGACTAGGAAAAATGGGTTTATATATCTGTGGAATGACCAGGGTGAGACAAAGCAATAGGATTTAACCAGGTTTTTTTCTTTCCCTTGTGCATGAATTTTCTGAACTTTGAGTTGTTTTCATAGCCAAAGTTGGGAGATCCTTCACATGAAACACAGTTCTTCCCCATTTGCTCCTATCAGTTTTGGCAGGCACAGCTGCTTCCAGCATGAAGATGACAACATCCTAGCTGCTTGCCTGAAGGAGAAAAAAAAGAGAATGGTAACCTCAGCTGTACACTGTTATAAATAAAGATTAAAACTCTTCTAAGAGATAAGCACTCAAAGCCCAGGCTTCAATGGATGGATGAATCTCTCCCTTTCAGTTTCTCTCGCATTCCTTACATTTCTTTTGTCTTAGAGATGAAGACATTTATGAATATTGGTCAATCATTTGTCAACACTAAACTTGAATGGACTTCTCATTCATCTCTATAAATAAAAATGTAATGTTCGTTTGTGGGATTAACATAACTCACAAACCACTGGATGAACTTACACCAAATTTGGACACAAGACACCTCTCAGGCCAACGAGTGACCATCACTCATAAAAACACTGAAAAACACAGCGGAAGAGACTTAAAAAGTCAAAAAAGGCAAAAAGATGCTACATCGCATGCGCAAGCAAAATCCACAATAGCATATTCACACTCTCTTCTGGACTACAGCTCCCATAATCCCCTAGACCAGGCCCTTTAGGAGAGGAGGATGATCCAAACGCACAGCTTCCAAGCTGCAAGCTTTCTTCTCCTTGGATTTCTTTGAGAGCATCCCAATCCTTGCATATTTCTCATTTCCTATTCCTGGACTGCAACTCCCAGCAATCCTCCAGATAGATAGATTAGAGAGAGATAGAGAGGTAGGTAGATTGATCAGGAGGACAGCTGGGAGTTGCAGTCCAAGTAGAGAAAGAAGAAAGGGGAGAAAGAGGAAGGGAAAGAAAATGTGGGAGGGGGAGAGAAAGGGAAAGGGGAGAGAAGGAAGGAAGGAAGGAAGGAAGGAAGGAAAGAAAGAAAGAAAGGAAAGGAAAGGAAGGAAAGAGGGAGGGAAGGTTGGCTACAGCAAGGCTTGATGGGTACAGCTAGTCTATATAAATAAAAATGTAATGTTCGTTTGTGGGATTAACATAACTCAAAAACCACTGGACAAATTGACACCAAATTTGGACACAAGACACCTCTCAGGCCAACGAGTGACCATCACCCATAAAAACACTGAAAAGGACAGCAGAACGGACTTAAAAAGCCAAAAAATAAAAAGTACATTACAACGCATGCGTAAAACCACATATATACGCAAACACACATATACACATATAGACACACACAAAACACACATACACAGACTGGGCCACAGCAACCCGTGGCAGGGGAAGGCTAGTCTTAAGATAAAGGGAGTGATGTCTACTTTGGGAGAAAAGTATTTGTCTTGTTTTGGTGGTAGATGCTGCTGGTTTTCCCCCAGGTTTGTGGATTTACGGTATTCTGACCTGTCTCCTGTACTCTTGGTACCCTGGAACCTTGAATATTTGGACTGGCTTTTGACTACGGTATAGACTCTTGATCCCCGGACTTTGCTCATTGATCTCTCTGTGTTTGACCGACCCTTTGACTATGGTGTAGCATTGCTATCAGTTTTTGTTTTATATTCTGTGGCTGAGTGCTATCTTTATGTCTTATATTTTGGACTATTAAAACAGCCAGAAAGTAAGTGCTGTTTTAATTAAATTGTTTAGCACAAACTGGGGGTTTGTTTGGTTCGTCTCTGCCTTTGTATCAGCAGAGCCCTGGCATCGTGACAGTGGTCATGGTTTCGAAATGGCTCTTTATTGCTTCAAAAACTTTATTGTCTCTCTTTGGGGTTTAATTTGGCAATTACCCCTCAGTCCAGGGTGGGCACCCATAGGCAGAGGATCTGTCACACATTACTTTTGTAAGACGGGAACTATCAACTTCATTCATCCTTTATGCCTCTGTGTACATCAGAGGTGTGGTTTCTGATGTGATCACTGTCAGGATTTTGGCAAGAAGCTAAATGTGACGGCATGTCGAAGTAGTTAATTACTAGGTGAGGATGACACTGCAAATTGGAATGTATAATGCAAGACCATGAGGTTGTTTCTAATCACCAGGAATGATGCAACACAATGATGAAACACAAGAAGTGATTTGCTGGGTTTTGTATAAATATGGAACAGCCAACATGTTGTAGTATGGTGGGTTGGTGTTGGTGTTGCATTGCTGATCATTTTAAAAAAATTATTCTAGCAAAGTAAAAACTCGATGAGCAAAAGGTAATGGGGTAGATTTTGGCTCCTCCCACTGGGAGTTTGTTTGGTTCATCTCTGCCTCTGTATCGGCAGAGCCCTGGCATCGTGACTGTGGTCATGGTTCCAAAATTGCTCTTTATTGCTTCAAAAACTTTATCGTCACTCTTTGGGGTTTAATTTGGCAATTACCCCTCAGTCCAGGGTGGGCACCCATAGGCAGAGGATCTGTCACATATTACTTTTGTAAGACGGGAACTATCAACTTCATTCATCTTTTATGCCTCTGTATACATCAGAAGTGTGGTTTTTGATGTGATCACTGTCAGGATTTTGGCAAGAAACTAAATGTGATGGCATGTCAAAGTAGTTAATTACTAGATCAGGATGACACTGCAGATTGGAAAGCTAGGACATTAAGATCATCTGGGGAGGCCCTGCTCTCGGTCCCGCCAGCATCACAAGCACGCTTGGCGGGGACGAGAGACAGGGCCTTCTCAGTGGTGGCCCCTCGACTGTGGAACGCCCTTCCTACAGAAATCAGATTGGCCCCCTCCTTATTGGCATTTTGGAGGAAAGTGAAGACCTGACTGTTCAAACAGGCATTCGATTAGGCAGTGTAATTGATTATAGGAACACGGAATAACGGATGATGAGACTGGATTCTGATTCTATTGATGAGACGTGAATGATTTGTCTTATTGATGTTTAGTTGTTATGCTATTGCTTTTAAATGTTCCCATGATTTTGTAATGTGTGTATTGAAACTGTTGTTGTTAACCGCTTTGAGTCGCCCAAGGGCTGAGAAAAGTGGTATATAAATGAAGTAAATAAAGAAATAATAAATAATGCAAGACCTTGAGGTAGTGTCTAATCACCGGGAATGATGCAACACAATGATGAAACACAAGAATTGAATTTGCTGGGTTTTGTATAAATGTGGAACAGCCAACATATTGTAATATGATGGGTTGGTGTTGTTGTTGCATTGCTGATCATTGTAAAAAAATTGTTCTAGCAAAGTAAAAACTCGGTGAGCAAAAGGTAATGGTGTAGATTGCCCCAACAAGGGTATTTTGGCTCCTCCCACTGGGAGTTTGTTTGGTTCATCTCTGCCTCTGTATCGGCAGAGCCCTGGCATCGTGACCGTGGTCATGGTTCCGAAATTGCTCTTTATTGCTTCAAAAACTTTATCGTCTCTCTTTGGGGTTTAATTTGGCAATTACCCCTCAGTCCAGTCCTTTTTCTAATCTTACAAGACATGACTCTCCTTGAATTTTAATAGCTCAGATAGAACGCATTTGCTTGGCATGCTTCTTATTGTTTAAATGAAAGTGGTATAATGGCATTAAAACATACTTTGAAGTGAACTTTAGTGTCTCTCAATCAATTAGATTAATGCACAGAAACATATCTATATCCACAGTAACATACATATATTCAGTCCCCAAAGGATATGTAAAATTTATTTTAGTTTAGATGTATAGATTAGCAGATGGGCTTTATTTCTATTTGTATTCTCCGAAGGGAATGAAGCACAGTATCATAGCAGTTGACTCTGCGGTGCCAATTTCGAAGGAGATGTATTTTTATCTCCTCAAAAATAATCAGAAACAAAGGGAAATCAATGCGTACTTTATAATGCGATCCCTTGCAGGTGCCGCGGCGTGTTTATTTCAAAGCATGCGCCAGGATTCTTTGTTAATCGGGGCAAAAATGGCACAAACCAAGTGCTCGCCCCCCTCCCCTCTCCTTTTTTAATATTTATTTTTTTAAAGTCTAATAGCATTCAGGTATGCTGCGATATTAGCAAAAGTGTTGACCAAGCAAAATGAGACTAGACAAATGTCTTCTCATTGTATGAAGCATGAAGGCCATGATAGATGGTTTCAAACAACAAAGCGCAGCCACTGAGACAAAATTAGTGTTGTTTTAATTACCAGTGTCTGCAGTGTTATCTATCCATAACTGTCTTTGAAATAGATTGTCAGCGGAGAGGAACAGAAACAAGACCCGAACTAATACTTCCAATGTGGAATCTCTTCTCTATCTGCAGGCAAAACCCTCCTCGCTTGGAGGAAACGGCTTTAAAGCCGCTGCGTGAAATAATTTGCTGATATGTTGTCAAAGGCTTTCATGGCCAGAATCACTAGGTTGCTATAAGTTTTCTGGGCTGTATGGCCATGTTCCAGAAGCATTCTCTCCTGACATTTCACCCACATCTATGGGAGGCATCCTTGGAGGTTGGGAGGTCTGTCAGAAACAGGGAAAATTGAATTTATATATCTCTGGAATGTCTGGGGTGGGAGAAAGAACTCTTCTCTGTTTGAATGTTTCAATTGGCCAACTTGGTTAGCATTTAATGGCCTTGCAGTTTCAATGCCTGGTTGGCTGTTGCCCGGGGGAATCCTTTGTTGCAGTAGATTCTTGTAGGTTTTTCAGGCTATAGGGCCATGTTCTAGAGGCATTTCTCCTGACGTTTCGCCTGCATTGATGGCAAGCATCCTCAGAGGTAGTGAGATCTGTTGGAAATAGGAAAATGGGTTTATATATCTGTGGAATGATGGGTAAGACTACACAGAGAAGCCATTGAAATCCACAAGCATGTGGACAATTTCAACAGAAAGGAGGAGAACCATGAAAATGAACAAAATCTGGCTACCAGTATTAAAAAAAACTCTAAAATTACAACAGCAAAACAGCAGAGAGGAAACAACCAGGCACATCTTAACACCTCTCAACAGAACATTTTCCCAGGCTCAGCCAGGCCTTCAAATGCTAATGAAGGTGGTCAGCTGAAACATTCACACCTAGCTTCAGCAGAGAGCTCTTTGCCCCACCCCAGTCATTCCACAGATATATAAACCCATTTTCCTATTTCCAACAGACCTCACTACCTCTGAGGATGCTTGCCATAGATGCAGGCGAAACGTCAGGAGAAATGCCTCTAGAACATGGCCCTATAGCCCAAAAAACCTACAAGAACCTAGTGATTCCAGCCATGAAAGCCTTCGACAATACTTTGTTGCAGTGTTTCTCAACCTGGGGGTCGCAACCCCTAAGGGGGTCATGGAAGGTTTCAGAGGGGTCACCGAAGATCATCAGAAAACATATTTCCTCTTACATTTTCCCCAAATTTGTTTCTCCTTTTCCTTCCAAAAAAAATATCCCCTTTTAGCGGGCCGGAAGCAAGCAAAATGCTCTTTGGAAGTCTGGTTAAAGGGTTGCAAAGTGGAGGTGGGGCTGCCATTTTTCACCCAAAGTTTACACTTAAGGAGTTGTGTTTTTTGTCAGTCCGAAATGGCACCCTGACACTAATGTTCAAGAAGATCCTTCCAAGACACAAATCCGTAGAGCAGCAATGGGCCATTCTTCATATTTTACCAGGAAGGCGGAAGGCATTCCATCTTGAGTTTCTGAGCCTGGAGCAGATAGATGAAAGATAGGGCAGCGCTTGAAAAGGGGTTGGCGTAGTAGCCCATGCTACAAATGAGCGGGCGAAGCAATCGAGCTAATAGATTACAGTAATTATCCAATCTTTGGCTAGTTTGTATTGGCAAACTATAAATACAGTACACATTAGAACAAGGTGCTTACAGAATGTACATGAAAGGTCAATGTAATTTGCAAGTCGCTAGTCATTAGAATATGCTAAAAAAAGCCCCAACTATGGCTTCAGGGGCTCAGGATTTCTTCCTTTCTTCCTTCCTTTCTTTTTCAAATGATGAATACATTGATTATTAAGTAGCGGAAGAAAAATGTATCCGAGCTACTGTAGTGTAATGATGGGTCGCTTTATTTTGGGAAGGAAATCAACTAAGCCTCGGAAAGCTTGCATTGAGGAATATAATTGCAAGGAGGAACATCCCTCAGAGGAGCTTGGCCCATATTAAAAGCCCAAACTTGAGACATGTTTGTGATAAGATTACTAATAAATCTCGGGTAAGTCTTAGACTCCTGACAATAACATGGCAACAGAACACTTCATCTTCACTCTGCTTTAGAATTTAAGATCGGTCACAAGCCATCTAAATTACGACTGATCCTAGGCAGACGCAGTGCCGAGCTATGTTGCTTGTCGTAAATCTCCCCGTCCCTTATATGCAAATTAAACTCCGTTTTAAAAGATAATTTTTCACACGGTGATCGCCTTTCTTTGCAAAAGGCGAGGGGTTGTTAATTGGAAGGGCAGCCGTTGTGTTGGGGCGTTTGCAAGGGCGCATCTTGGAGTTAAGCACAGCACGGTTGCTTTTCTGCAGCTCTCTTTTGGCCTGCTTCTTACTCCCCTCCAACTCCCCGGGTGACTTATCTCTCCGAATTAAAGGCCGGCTTTGTTTTGATGCCAAATAAAATCCTCAAGGCCACAGGAGCCTTTGGAGTCAAGGGACTGGGAAACACACCGTCCAATAATAAATAAATAAATAAATAAATAAATAAATAAATAAATAAATCTTTATTTATACCCGGCTCCATCTGTGTACAAACCCACACGATCTCTTCGTTCATTTGGGGATTCATCTTGACAACCAAAGTCTCATAACTCTTGAAGGAGATACTGTAAAATTTGGCTTACATGCTTACTTAATTTATGGAAAAGTGGCAGAAGATCCAAATTTTAACAAACACCCAATTAGGAAAACCCTGATGAAAATTTGGAACAAGTATAAAAAAACATTTTATACAAAAATACCACAATGGACCTCAATCCAGGAAGCTTTCAAACAAAGTCGAAACCCTAAAGGTAGTAAAAGATGGCCAACATATGTGGAAATACTCAAGGGAGAGGGCCTTCTCCATGGTGGCCCCCAACTCTGGAACTCACTCCCCAAGGATATCAGACAACCCCCCACATTGGCAGTCTTTAGGAGGAGCCTGAAAACGTGGCTGTTCCAGTGTGCCTTCCCTTAATAAAGGAAACAATGCCCTGCAAAATGTCCTCAGAAGCACTTTAACTACCCGTTGGGTTGTTCTCTACTTTTGGTTTAAAACCCTCCTACTAGTAACATCCTCTGTTCATGTCCAGCATTTATTTTTAAAGTTTTAACTATTACATCTTGGAGTCCTCGTGGACAACAAGTTAAACATGAGCCAACAATGTCATGTGGCAGCAAAAAAGCCAATGGGATTTTGGCCTGCATCAATAGGAGCATAGTGTCTAGATCTAGGGAAGTCATGCTACCCCTCTATTCTGCTTTGGTTAGACCACACCTGGAATATTGTGTCCAATTCTGGGCACCACAATTCAAGAGAGATATTGACAAGCTGGAATGTGTCCAGAGGAGGGCAACTAAAATGATCAAGGGTCTGGAGAACAAGCCCTATGAGGGGCGGCTTAAGGAGCTGGGCATGTTTAGCCTGAAGAAGAGAAGGCTGAGAGGAGACATGATGAGAGCCATGTATAAATATGTGAGAGGAAGCCACAGGGAGGAGGGAGCAAGCTTCCTTTCTGCTTCCTTGGAGACTAGGATGCAATGGAACAATGGCTTCAAACTACAAGAGAGGAGATTCCACCTGAACATGAGGAAGAACTTCCTGACTGTGAGAGCCGTTCAGCAATGGAACTCTCTGCCCCGGAGTGTGGTGGAGGCTCCTTCTTTGGAAGCTTTTAAACAGAGGCTGGATGGCCATCTGTCAGGGGTGATTTGAATGCAATATTCCTGCTTCTTGGCAGAATGGGGTTGGACTGGATGGCCCAGGAGGTCTCTTCCAACTCTAGGATTCTATGATTCTATCTGGCCCAGCCATAGGTTTTTAAATTCTTATGTGTTATTGTCTACCTGTGAGTTATATTAACTGTATTGTTTATTTTTGTTTATTGCTTGTTGTTTTTATTATTGCTTGTTGTTTGTGATGTGTTGTTGGGCTTGGCCTCATGTAAACTGCTTCGAGTCCCTTGGGGAGATGGTGGCGGGGTATAAATAAAGTATTATTATTGTTTTGTCGAAGGGTTTCATGGCCGGAATCACTGGGTTGTTGTAGGTTTTTTCGGGCTATATGGCCATGGTCTAGAGGCATTTTCTCCTGACGTTTCGCCTGCATCTATGGCAAGCATCCTCTCACTACCTCTGAGGATGCTTGCCATAGATGCAGGCGAAACATCAGGAGAAAATGCCTCCAGACCATGGCCATATAGCCCGAAAAACCCCACAACAACCCATTATTATTATTATTATTATTATTATTATTATTATTATTATTATTATTATTTAAAATGTTAAAGGCCTCTCCAAGGTTCTGCTCCTGTTTTGCGAATTGTATTCAGCACCTTGGATAGTTCCTTGGGCTAAATTTTGGATGGGAGCATCTGCCACCACTAAGGATTCCCCAGTTTAACAATATCACCAAAACCCCTCCAAAAAGATGGTGTCCAAAGTGGAGCAATAGAGAAGAAGGAGGGAAGGGACCCCATTGATTTCACTGAACACCTTTTTTTTTAAAAAAAAAATACATCAATTTGCATGACTTATTAAAAATGCACACATTGCACCCTTATCACAGATTGTACAGTAAATATTAATTATATTGTTATCAGCCATTTTTAAAAAAATGCAATTTAATTATATCGGGTCTTTTTTGATATTTTAACTAAAGGGGTGGCTTACATGAGGCCACGCCCATCAGTACAGTAAACACAATATAACACAAAAGCATAACAGAACTAGAAAATAAAAAACATAAAATGCAAAACCAATATACTAAGCAACAGAGCAATATAAAAACAAACATTAAACGCACAAGATTACACTGGGCAGGGCCAAATTCAAGGATAAAATTTTAAAACACTGAGAGATTATTATTATTATTATTATTATTATTATTATTATTATTATCTTTATTTGTACCCCGCTAGCATCTCCCGAAGGACTCGGTGCGGCTTACACAGGCCAAGGCCCTCAATAAAAACAACAGCATAACAAAACACATAACTTAAAGCAAATCAAACAATAAAACAATAGCAATAAACAATAAAAACAATACACCACGGCACAATAAAACTAGGGCTGGGCCAAATGTGAAGGGTACATATTAAAAAGTGCTGGGTGTGACAGGTGGTATGTCAGAATTTAGGGTAAGTGCAGTGTGCGGGCAATCTTAAAACTCTGATAAAGTGCTTCTGGGACATATTGCTGGGGTTCCTATTCTGGAAAGGCACATCGGAACAGCCAGGTCTTCCTAAAGACTACAATGTAGGGGCTTGTCTGATGTCTTTAGGGAGGGTGTTCCAAAGTTGGGGGGCTACCACAGAAAAGGCCCTGTCCTGCGTCCCCACCAAACACTCCTGGAATCGCTAGCAGGGTCTCTCCAGATGAGCGAAGAGAACGCGTGGGTTCATAGACGGAGATGCGGTCACGTAGGTAGGCCGGTCCCCAAACCGTTTAGGGCTTTGTAGGTAAGCACCTGCACCTTGAATTGGGACCGGAAAATAAATGGCAGCCAATGGAGCTCCTTAAACAGGAGGGTTGACCACTCTCTGTAAGGAGCACCAGTTAACAACCTGGCCACCGCCCGTTGGACCAGTTGAAATTTCTGAGCCGTTTTCAAGGGCAGCCCCACGTAGAGCGCATTACAGTAGTCCAATCTAGAGGTGACCAAGGCATGGACCACCCCGGCCAGATCACCATCTGGGATCGACCCTCCAGGAAGGACTGGAGCCACGGCAAAACCGTGCCCCTGAGACCCATCCCAGAGAGACGACCCAGAAGGATACCATGATCGATGGTATTGAAAGCCGCTGAGATGTCCAAGAGAACCAACAGGGTCACACTCCCCCTGTCCAGCTTTCTACGGAGGTCATCCACCAAGGCGACCAAGGCTGTCTCGGTGCCGTGGCCAGGCCTGAAACCAGACTGTGACAATGTAAATTATCAGGAAGGGGGATCCAGGATGAGGAAGGATTTAATTGCACGAGCCATAAAATAAAGTGCTTCTGAGGTCATTTTATGTGAAATTTGGTCAGGGAGTATCTTACATTCAATCATTGAAGGCACATTGGAATAACCATGTTTTCAGGTGCCTTCTGAAGATTGCCAGCGTGGGGGCTTGCCTAATATCTCTGGGGAGTGAATTCCAGAGCTGGGGGGGCCACCACAGAGAAGGCCCTCTCTCTCGTCCCCACCAGTCACACTTGCGATGCAGGCTGGAGTGAGAGAAGAGCTTCTCCGGAAGATCAGAAACAGACCCTGCTCCTAAGAAGACAAACTATTTTCCATCCTAAGGCATTTTAACACTTATTTATTTATTTATTTATTTTTATTTATTTACGACATTGATATGCTGCCCTTCTCACCCAGAAGGGGACTCAGAGCGGCTTACAAGTAATCTATATAAATAAAAATGCAATGTTCCTTTATGGGATTGACATAACTTAAAAACCACTGGACAAATTGACACCAAATTTGGACACAAGGCACCTCTCAGGCCAACGAGTGACCATCACTCATAAAAACACTGAAAAACACAGCAGAAGGGACTTTAAAAGCCAAAAAACAAAAAAATTGCACAAAACCACATATATAATAATAATAGTAATAATAATAATAATATACATGCAAACACACACATATACACATATAAAGAAATATATACACACATATACACAGAAAAAGGGAAGGAAGGAAGGAAGGAAGGAAGGAAGGAAGGAAGGAAGGAAGGAAGGAAGGAAGGAAGGAAGGAAGAAGAGAAAGAGGGACAGAAGGAGGGAAGGAGAAAAGGAAGAAAAGAAAGAAAGGTAGAAAAGGAAGGAAGGAGAGAAATAAATAAAAACTGCAACATTTACATTTGCTTCAAGCAGACATGAATTCTTTCTCCCACCCTGGACATTATTCCACAGATATATAAACTGCACTAGCCTAATTTCCAGCAGACCTCATAACCTCTGAGGATGCCTGCCATAGATGTAGTCGAAACGTCAGGAGAGAATGCTTCTGGATCATGGCCATACAGACTAGAAAACTCACAGCAACCCATAATAACCATATCTAGAGAACTAAACCTGATGCAGTCTATCCAATGCAATTTTCTGAATTCCAGAAATATGAGATGTATTTTTTTCAAAGGAATAATTGTATTATTATTATTATTATTATTATTATTATTATTATTATTATTTGAAACACAACAAGATGAGTCCACAGCAGACACTCTGCTGGCTGGAGCCCCCGATGGCGCAGGGGTTTAAACCCCTGTGCCGGCAGGACTGAAGACCGACAGGTCGCAGATTCGAATCCGGGGAGAGGCGGATGAGCTCCCTCTATCAGCTCCAGCTCCTCATGCGGGGACATGAGAGAAGCCTCCCACAAGGATGATAAAACATGAAATCATCCGGGCAATGTCCCCTGGGCAACGTCCTTGCAGACAGCCAATTCTCTCACACCAGAAATGACTTGTAATATCTCAGGTCGCTCCTGACACGACAAAAGCAACAACAAAAAACAAACAAACAAACTCTGCTGGCTGTTAAATTGGATCACACGTTGGACCCTTCCCAAGTGTCTAGGACTGTGTAATTTATCAGTAAATAATGCGTGCAAATCCCAGTAAGGTGGCCTTTTGCAGCTGGCAGATGGTAATCTTGTCAGCGCCAATTGTGTTTAAGTGCAGGCCAAGGTCGTGAGGCATTGCACCCAGTGTGCCGATCACCACTGGGACCACCTTGGCTGGCTTGTGCCAGAGTCTTTGCAGTTCAATCTTTAAATCCTCACATTGTGTCAGCTTTTTCTGTTGTTTCTCTTCAATCCTGCTGTCACTTGGGATTGCAACAACGACGATCCATACTTTGTTTTTTTACATGATTGTGAGGTCAGGAGTCTTGTGCTCCAAAACTCTGTCTGTCTGAATCCAGAAGTCCCAGAGTAGTTTGATGTATTCATTCTGTGTAACTTTTTCCGGCTTGTGATCCCACCGGTTCTTTGTGGCAGGCAGATGGTCTTTGTGGCACAAGTTCCAATGAATCATCCGAGCAATGGTGTTGTGCCTCTGCTTGTAGTCTGTCTGCGCAATCTTCTTGCAGCAGCTGAGGATGGGATCTATTGTTTCATCTGCTTCCTTGCAGAGTCTACACTTGGGATCTGTTGTCATCTTTTCAATTCTGGCTTTGATGGCATTGGTTCTAATGGCTTGTTATTATTATTATTGTTGTTGTTGTTGTTATTATTAATTTAAAAAGAGTCTACACTTGGGATCTGTTGTCAACTTTTCAATTCTGGCTTTGATGGCATTGGTTCTAATGGCTTGTTATTATTATTATTGTTGTTGTTGTTGTTATTATTAATTTAAAAAGAGTCTACACTTGGGATCTGTTGTCATCTTTTCAATTCTGGCTTTGATGGCATTGGTTCTAATGGCTTGTTATTATTATTATTGTTGTTGTTGTTGTTATTATTATTAATTTAAAAAGAGTCTACACTTGGGATCTGTTGTCAACTTTTCAATTCTGGCTTTGATGGCATTGGTTCTAATGGCTTGTTATTATTATTATTGTTGTTGTTGTTGTTGTTATTATTAATTTAAAAAGAGTCTACACTTGGGATCTGTTGTCAACTTTTCAATTCTGGCTTTGATGGCATTGGTTCTAATGGCTTGTTATTATTATTATTGTTGTTGTTGTTGTTATTATTAATTTAAAAAGAGTCTACACTTGGGATCTGTTGTCAACTTTTCAATTCTGGCTTTGATGGCATTGGTTCTAATGGCTTGTTATTATTGTTATTGTTGTTGTTGTTGTTATTATTATTATTATTATTATTATTATTTTAAAAAACAGAAATTGGTCCACATTTTCCAATTATGCTGCTGTTGCACCAAAGGAGGAATGCCGCATACAATACTAGGCATTGCATTCCGAAAACAATGGGTTTCTCCAAAAGGAACGCTACTAAATAAGTGGGTCACCACCAACTTGTAACCAATCTATTTAAAAAGGAACAAGGTAATGTGTCTTCTGAATTAACTTGCTTCTTCTTGTTGCTTTCCTATTCTTGCTTCCTTACCAAAGAAGCTTTAATAAGCTAGAAAACTGTGTTAATAAACTAAACAAAAGGAGAACAAACTGAGATTAATCAACATTTCAGGACAATTTGGTCAGACTCAAACCTAAATGCAATTTGTTGGATTCCGGTCAACAATAATATCCTTGTATTCCAAATTTTATAAAATTCACCTTTTTTAAAAAAGGAATGGATATTCTGGTGCAAAACCCAGAGAACGACAGCGATATGAATTTATCAGGATGTGCGTTAAGGGGCAACACTCCGCCAGGTGAAGGATATATAAATATATTTTACAGTTCCTAGCTTCCTATCGTAAGAATGGTTCATGAGTGGATGGAAATTTACAACAGGTGCTTATCAAATGTGAAAACGCTTGCAAATCAGAAACAAACTTTGGGACTATAAACATATTTCAAGGATGACTCATGCAAAGAATCTGTTGGATAGGAAACTGGGATGGTTTTATTTAATTTTGATATCAGATACACCAAAATCAAAAGAAGAACAGCCATCGGTCTGCTGAAATGAACCCAAAGGATGCTATTTGCTAATTAAAAGTATGTTAAGCTCAGGTTGAAGGTTGATAGTTTATGCAATGTCTTGTTGGAGGTTTTTTGGGCTATATGGCCATGTTCTAGAAGCATGCTCTCCTGACGTTTTGCCTGCATCTATGGCAAGCAGCCTCAGAGGTTGTGAGTTTATGCAGTGTATTGTCGAAGGCTTTCATGGTCGGATTCACTGGGTTGTTGTAGGTTTTTTCGGGCTATATGGCCATGTTCTAGAGGCATTCTCTCCTGATGTTTCACCTGCATCTATGGCAAGCAGCCTCAGAGGTTATGAGGTCTGTTGGAAGTAGGAAAAAGGGTTTATATATCTGTGGAATGACCAGGGTGGGACAAAGGACTCTTGTCTGCTGGAGCTAGGTGGGAATGTTTCAACTGACCACCTTGATTAGCATTTGATTGCCTGGCAGTGCCTGGAGCAATCTTTTGTTGAGAGGGGGATTAGATGTCCTTGTTTGTTTTCTCTCTGTTGTTGTGCTGTTGTAATTTTAGAGTTTTTTAATACTGGTAGCCAGATTTTGTTCATTTTCATGGTTTCCTCCTTTCTGTTGAAATTGTCCACATGCTTCTTGTGTATTTCAATGGCTTCTCTGTGTAGCCTGACATGGTGGTTGTGAGAGTGGTCCAGCATTTCTGTGTTCTCCAATAAAATGCAAGAGTCCTTTGTCTCAACCTGGTCATTCCACAGATATATAAACCCTTTTTCCTAGTTCTCAAGTGCCTTCAAACCAGTTCGTTTGGCGCCAGAGGAAGACCCTGAGTCTTCAAACATAGGCCATTGGACCAGGGTTGTGTTTATTCCGATATTCACAGCCATTGAGGAAAGAGGAAACCTGGAAAAGCTTCTCAGCTCCTTGGACCTAGGACTAACTGAGACTGTAATGTACATTTTCCTTCACCCCTTTGAAACTTCCAGATTATTGCCTTAAAGAGATAGCTTTTTGTGAACAATAAAACTTATTTTGAGTCATCTACAGTGTTTTGGGTCTTTGAGAGTTCCAGTTTCCTAAAGGAGGGCAAGAAGCAATCCCCTGGGGAAAGATGTCACGTCCATGCCTCTTTCACTAAGAGCTAGAGCCCCCAGGCGTGACAGCATATTAGCTATGTCTCTAGCATTCAGAAATTGGTTTTATTTTGATTGAGAACTTCTTATCTTTTTCTCTCGAAGCCTGGCAGACCGCCGAAGCCACTGTTTGGCTCTCCTGTTTTGACTGATCTCCTCTCATCTATCTATTTGCTCATTATCTATTTGCTCATTAATGTCTGCAGCTGGGCCAGGTGTTGAGCTGTTTTCATGTTCCCTATCATGGGAACTCTCTGGTAACAATTCAGAAAGCACACCATCATCCCCCACACCCCTCAGGGACATTCTCATGGGGATCTCCTGGTCATTCTCTGCATCAAGATCCCTGACCAAACCATTGCAATCTTGAAACTCATCTTGAAACTCATCTTGAAACTCATCTTGAAACTCATCTTGAAACTCATCTTGAAACTCATTGACATCACTCCCCACATCCAAAGCAAGAATCAAAACCATCAAACAAAGGCACTTAAAACACGAATTTCCCAAGCAAAACTTCCATGAACAAGAGCGAGATCTTGACTTGATTCCAAATGATGCTTCATCTGACTACATATCCTGTATTTGGGACTTTTATCTCCTCATTAGCTATGTCTCTAGCATTCAGAAATTGGTTTTATTTTGATTGAGAACTTCTTATCTTTTTCTCTCGAAGCCTGGCAGACCGCCGAAGCCACTGTTCGGCTCTCCTGTTTTGACTGATCTCCTCTCATCTATCTATTTGCTCATTATCTATTTGCTCATTAATGTCTGCAGCTGGGCCAGGTGTTGAGCTGTTTTCATGTTCCCTATCATGGGAACTCTCTGGTAACAATTCAGAAAGCACACCATCATCCCCCACACCCCTCAGGGACATTCTCATGGGGATCTCCTGGTCATTCTCTGCATCAAGATCCCTGACCAAACCATTGCCATCTTGAAACTCATCTTGAAACTCATCTTGAAACTCATCTTGAAACTCATCTTGAAACTCATCTTGAAACTCATCTTGAAACTCATTGACATCACTCCCCACATCCAAAGCAAGAATCAAAACCATCAAACAAAGGCACTTAAAACACGAATTTCCCAAGCAAAACTTCCATGAACAAGAGCGAGATCTTGACTTGATTCCAAATGATGCTTCATCTGACTACATATCCTGTATTTGGGACTTTTATCTCCTCATTAGCTATGTCTCTAGCATTCAGAAATTGGTTTTATTTTGATTGAGAACTTCTTATCTTTTTCTCTCGAAGCCTGGCAGACCGCCGAAGCCACTGTTCGGCTCTCCTGTTTTGACTGATCTCCTCTCATCTATCTATTTGCTCATTATCTATTTGCTCATTAATTTCTGCAGCTGGGCCAGGTGCCGAGCTGTTTTCATGTTCTCTATCATGGGAACTCTCTGGTAACAATTCAGAAAGCACACCATCATCCCCCACACCCCTCAGGGACATTCTCATGGGGATCTCCTGGTCATTCTCTGCATCAAGATCCCTGACCAAACCATTGCCATCTTGAAACTCATCTTGAAACTCATCTTGAAACTCATCTTGAAACTCATTGACATCACGCCCCACATCCAAAGCAAGAATCAAAACCATCAAACAAAGGCACTTAAAACACGAATTTCCCAAGCAAAACTTCCATGAACAAGAGCGAGATCTTGACTTGATTCCAAATGATGCTTCATCTGACTACATATCCTGTATTTGGGACTTTTATCTCCTCATTAGCTATGTCTCTAGCATTCAGAAATTGGTTTTATTTTGATTGAGAACTTCTTATCTTTTTTTCTCGGAGCCTGGCAGACCGCCGAAGCCACTTTTCAGCTCTCCTGTTTTGACTAATCTCCTCGTGTCTATCTATTTACTCATTATCCACTAATTTCTGCAGCTGGGCCAGGTGTTGAGCTGTTTTCATGTTCCCTATCATGGGAAGTCTCTGGTAACAATTCAGAAAGCGCACCATCATCCCTATACCCCTCAAGGACATTCTTATGGGAAACTACACTTTGAACAGGGATCTTCTGGTCATTCTCTGCATCAATATCCCCGGCCAAACCATTGCCATCTTAAAACTCATCTTGCAATTCATTGACATCACTCCCCACATCCAAAGCAAGAATCAAAACCATCAAACAAAGGCACTTAAAACATGAAGTTCCCAAGCAAAACTTCCATGAACAAGAGCGAGATCTTGACTTGATTCCAAACGATGCTTCATCTGACTACATATCCTGTCCTTGGGACTTTTATCTCCACATTAGCTATGTCTCTAGCATTCAGAAATTGGTTTTATTTTAATTGAGAACTTCTTATCTTTTTCTCTCGGAGCTTGGCAGACCGCCGAAGCCACTTTTCAGCTCTCCTGTTTTGACTAATCTCCTTGTGTCTATCTATTTACTCATTATCCACTTGCTCATTAATTTCTGCAGCTGGGCCAGGTGCTGAGCTGTTTTCATGTTCCCTATCATGGGAACTCTCTGGTTATTGATTTATTTATCGTGTCATCAGCAACCATACCATTGTATTACATTTCTAACAGAACGAAACAAACAAACAGATAAAAAAACACAAATTTTGCAAACTTGGTAGCTGATTAAATGTCCTTTGAGCAGTCTCTGGCCCCTTGGAGTGCCTCTGGTGTTGCCACAAGAAGGGCCTCCCTTGTGCATGTGGCAGGGCTCAGGTTTCATCGCAGGAGGTGGTCAGTGGTTTGCTCTTCTTCGCACTCGCATGTCGTGGATTCCACTTTGTGGCCCCATTTCTTAAGATTGGCTCTGCATCTCGTGGTGCCAGAGCGCAGTCTGTTCAGCGCCTTCCAAGTCACCCAGTCTTCTGTGTGCCCAGGGGGGAGTCTCTCATCTGGTATCACCCATGGATTGAGGTGCTGGGTTTGGGCCTGCCACTTTTGGACTCTCGCTTGCTGAGGTGTTCCAGCGAGTGTCTCTGTAGATCTAAGAAAACTATTTCTTGATTTAAGTCGTTGACGTGCTGGCTGATACCTAAACAAGGGATGAGCTGGGGATGTCTCTGCCTTGGTCCTTTCACTATTGGTTGCTACTTCCTGGCGGATGTCAGGTGGTGCAATACTGGCTAAGCAGTGTAATTTCTCCAGTGGTGTAGGGCGCAGACACCCTGTGATAATGCGGCATGTCTCATTAAGAGCCACATCCACTGTTTTAGCGTGGAGAGATGTGTTCCACACTGGGCATGTGTACTCAACAGCAGAGTAGCATAGCACAAGGGCAGATGCCTTCACTGTGTCTGGTTGTGATCCCCAGGTTGTGCCAGTAAGCTTTCGTATGATATTGTTTCTAGCACCCACTTTTTGCTTGATGTTCAGGCAGTGCTTCTTGTAGGTCAGAGCATGGTCCAGAGTGACTCCCAGGTATTTGGGTGTGTTGCAATGCTCCAGTGGGATTCCTTCCCATGTAATAATCCTCAGAGCTCGGGATGCTTGTCTGTTCTTGAGATGAAAGGCACATGTCTGTGTTTTAGAAGGGTTAGGGATCAGCTGGATTTCCCTGTAATAGGCAGTAAGAGCACCTAGAGCTTCGGAGAGCTTCTGTTCTACCATCCCAAAGCTCCCTGCTTGAGCAGTAATGGCACAGTCATCAGCATAGATGAAACTCTCCGTCCCTTCAGGCAGTGGCTGGTCATTTGTGTAGATGTTGAACGTGGGTGGAGCAAGCACGCTCCCCTGAGGCAGGCTGTTCCTCTGTTTCCACCATCTGCTTCTCTGGCCCTGGAACTCAACAAAAAAGCTCCTGTTTTGTAGCAGGTTTCCTATGATCTGATCTGTTCAATCAGATGCAACCAGGAGGAAACCACTGGTCATACCATTGCCATCTTGAAACTCATCTTGAAACTCACTGACATCACTCCCCACATCCAAAGCATCCTGATCCTGGAACACAATCACAGGCTGAGCGTCAACAATGACTCCATCCAACACAGGCTGTAACCCTGTCTTGTCAACTTATTAGCCCTTGCTGATCCCTGAATTGTACCTCAGATATTATTATTATGAGTGACAGTGCATGTGCTTATGTGGTGTATTTTGAAATTTAATCTAGTCTTTTTTTTGAAAGTATACAGTTTAAGGTAGGAGCATCGATGCACTTGTTATGCAGACAGTAATTAGCCTGTTACAGAGATATTAATTAACATGTTAGAAATGTTTTCTTTATTAATGAGAAATTCACACATTCTATTTAAATTAATTTGTATAGTTTAAAATTAATTTATTGTAGCCTTCGATGACCTCGGCTCGACGAAGACAAAGCCAGAGTATTGTACTCGCGGTTAAACCAGTCATTAAACATTTTATGCAAATCGTGTTTGTTTATAAACAAATTAACTGCAAGGATTTTTCAAAACAGGTGCAGTGTTGTGAATGCGTACTAAATGATGTGGTACTGAAAGAATTAATTAGACCTTCAGATGTAATTAGTCGCAATAATTTGCGTGATTAGCGGCTTGGTTAAGGAGTAAGACACACACATATCGCAAGGCTCACGGTTGTCGCTGCCATAGCTTTTTATCTTTCGCGTGGCAAAGACGAGGAGGGGTGCGTTCCCCTTCCTTTCTTCCTCAAATTTAAATTTCTCGCAATACTGCTGACAGTGCTGGAGTTAATTGCCAAGCTTCCTAGGGGGGCAACGTTCCCCTCTCCGTCTCCCCCCCCCCATTTGAGCTTGTTGTCACTGGCAACAATATTATTTGTACCTCAATGAAATTTTAAAGTACGAAGCAGTTAACCCGAGATCTTTGATCCGCCCCAGGGAGACGGCAGAGACTTGACATGTCCAGGGTTTAAAGATGAGCCCAGTGAAACATCGGGCTTGCTTTGAAGGTCGCCTTCCACATGCCTCAGATGTGTCTTCTTCTTCCAAACCCAAACGATTACTGTCCGGTCAGCCTCACGTCGATACCGGGCAAGATTCTGGAAAAGATTGTTAAGGAAGCGGTCTGCAAACACTTAGAAACCAATGCGGTCATGGCTAATAGTCAACATGGATTTATCAAAAACAAGTCATGCCAGACTCATCGGATCTCTTTTTTCGATAGAGTTACAAGCTGGGTAGATGCAGGGAATGATGCCGTGGATGGAGCGTGTCTGGATTTCAGGAAGGCCTTCTTTGACAAGGTCCCCCATGACCTTCTGGCAAGGAAACTACTCCCATGTGGGCTAGGCAAAACTACGGTGAGGTGGATCTGTTATTGGTTAAATGGACGAACCCAGAGGGTGATTCTCACCAATGCTTCCTCTTCATCCTGGAAAGAAGGGACAAGCGGAGGGCCACAAGTAGGGTTCTGTCCTGGGCCTGGTCCTGTTCAACATCTTTATTAATGACTTAGATCAGTGGTTCTCAACCTGGGGTCCCCAGATGTTTTTGGCCTACAACTCCCAGAAATCCCAGCCAGTTTACCAGCTGTTAGGATTTCTGGGAGTTGTAGGCCAAAAACGTCTGGGGACCCCAGGTTGAGAACCACTGACTTAGATGAAGGGCTAGAAGGCAGGATCATCAAGTTTGCAGATGACACCAAATTGGGAGGGAGAGCCAAGACTCCAGAGGACAGGAGCAGGATTCAAAACGATCTTGACAGGTTAGTGAGATGATGGGCCAAAACTCACAAAATGAAGTTCAACAGTGACAAACGCAAGAGACTCCACTTTGGCAGGAAAAATGAAATGCAAAGAGACAGAATGGGGGACAATGCCTGGCTCGAGAGCAGGACGTGTGAAAAAGATCTTGGAGTCCTCGTGGGGAGGAAGGAGAACATGAGCCAGGAATGTGATCTGGCGGCAAAAAAAGCCAATGGGATTTTGGCCCGCATCAATAGGAGCATAGTGTCTAGATCTAGGGAAGTCATGCTCCCCATGCTCTATTCCGCTTTGGTTAAACTACACCTGGAATATTGTGTCCAATTCTGGGCACCACAACTGAAGAAAGATATTGACAAGCTGGAATGTGTCCAGAGGAGGGCAACTAAAATGATCAAGGGTCTGGAGAACAAGCCCTATGAGGAGCGGCTTAAGGATCTGGGCATGTTTAGCCTGAAGAAGAGAAGGCTGAGAGGAGACATGATAGCCATATATAAATATGTGAGAGGAAGCCACAGGGAGGAGGAGAGAGCAAGCTTGTTTTCTGCTTCCTTGGAGACTAGGACGCGGAACCATGGCTTCAAACTACAAGAGAGGAGATTCCATCTGAACATTAGGAAGAACTTCCTGACTGTGAGAGCCGTTCAGCAGTGGAACTCACTGCCCCGGAGTGTGGTGGAGCCTCCTTCTTTGGAAGCTTTTAAACAGAGGCTGGATGGCCATCTGTCAGGGTTGATTTGACTGCAATATTCCTGCTTCTTGGCAGAAAGGGGTTGGACTGGATGGCCCAGGAGGTCTCTTCCAACTCTTTGATTCTATGATTCTATGATTCTTCTTCCAAACCACAACTCACTATTCCATCCCTCCCAACATTTCATTACTGAAAACTAGGACCAAGCAGCATAGCGGTGTGCTTATATTTTTGAACTCCCACCATGAAATAAAGAGTCAAACACCAGAAAATGGATCTAAAGGGCTGTTTTCTGACCTATTTATTATTTATTTATTTAGAAGTTTCCTATACCGGCCTTCTCACCTCGACGAGGGACTCAGGTCGATTTACAGCATATATAAAATACAATCATATAAAGAATAACAAGTGCAAAGTCATTACATATTAAAATAGTACAATACAGTACAATAAAACATCATCATCACAATTACCTAAGCCAAATCATCAATCCAGTCATGGTCATAGTCATACTCGTATTCACAGTTCATCATAATTCACCACAGGAGGAGGTTCTAGGTTCAGTCCTCAAATGCCACATTCCAGAGCCAGGTCTTTAGTAATTTCCTGAACATCAGGAGGGAGGGAGCAGATCTGATCTCTAGTGGGAGGGAGTTCCAAAGCCGGGGAGCCACCACCGAGAAGGCCCTGTCCCTCGTCCCCACCAACCGTGATTGCGAGGGTGGTAGGACCGAGAGCAGAGCCCCCCTGGAAGATCTTAATAGCCTTGATGGTTCATAGGGGGGAATCCGTTCGGACAGGTAAACTAGGCCAGAGTTGTTTAGGGCTTTATAGGTCAGAACCAGCACTTTGAATTGTGCACGGAAGCTAATCGGCAGCCAGTGGAGCTGGCGTAACAGAGGGGTCGTATGGTCTCTGTACCCCGCTCCTGTGAGCAACCTGGCTGCCGCACGTTGGACTGATTGAAGCTTCCGGGCAGTCTTCAGAGGCAACCCCACGTAGAGAGCGTTGCAGTAGTTTAATCGGGATGTAACCAGAGCGTGGACCACCATGGCCAAGTCAGACTTCTCAAGGTACGGGCGCAGCTGGCGCACAAGTTTTAATTGTGCAAAAACTCCCCTGACCACCGCCGAGACCTGGGGTTCCAGGTTCAGCGATGAGTCCAGGAGAACTCCCAAACTGCGAATCTGCGTCTTCAGGGGGAGTGCAGCCCGGCAAGCATAGGCTGTAACCCTATGCCCTGTTTGGCCTTATAACTGACCAGGAGGACCTCTGTCTTGTCTGGATTTAGTTTTAATCTTTTGTCCCTCATCCAGTCCGTTACAGCGGCCAAGCACCGGTTCAGGACCTGAGCAGCCTCCTTAGTAGCAGGTGGAAAGGAGTGACAGAGTTGGACATCATCTGCGTACAGATGATGTCAACCTATTTATTGAAATAACTTGGGACCGAGAGCAGGGCCCCTCCAGAAGATCTTAACAACCTTGATGTTTCTTAGGGGAGAATATGTTCAGACAGGTAAACTGGGCCGGAGTAGGACGCAGTGGAACCATGGCTTCAAACTACAAGAGAGGAGATTCCATCTGAACATTAGGAAGAACTTCCTGACTGTGACAGCTGTTCAGCAGTGGAACTCTCTGCCCCGGAGTGTGTTGAAAGCTCTTTCTTTGGAGGCTTTTAAACAGAGGCTGGATGGCCATCTGTTGGGGGTGCTTTGAATGCAATATTCCTGCTACTTGGCAGAATGGGGTTGGGCTGGATGGCCCATGAGGTCTCTTCCAACTCTATGATTCTATGATTCTATGATTCCATGAAAATACAGATCATACAATATCATACAATTACAAAAGCCAGGTCATCAGAATAAAATCACAAATTCATCACCATCCGCCGGTGTGGTCAGCCGTTATTGACTCGATCATCATTCTTCAAATGGTATATTCCAAAGTCAGGTTTTTACTAGCTTTCTGAAAGTCAGGAGGGAAGGGGCAGATCTAATCTCCAATGGGAGAGAGTTCCAGAGCCGAGGGGCCACCACCGAGAAGGCCCTGTCCCTCGTCCCCACCAGACGTGATTACGAAGGAGGTGGGCCCCTCCAGAAGATCTTAACAACCTTGATGGTTCATAGGGGAGAATCCGTTCAGACAGGTAAACTGAGCCAGAGTAGGATGCAATGGAATCATGGCTTCAAACTACAAGGGAGGAGATTCCATCTGAACATTAGGAAGAACTTCCTGACTGTGACAGCTGTTCAGCAGTGGAACTCTCTGCCCTGGACTTTGGTGGAGGGTTTGAAACAGAGGCTGGATGGCCATCTGTCAGGGGTGATTTGAATGCAATATTCCTGCTTCTTGGCAGAATGGGGTTGGACTGGATGGCCCACCAGGTCTCTTCCAACTCTAGGATTCTATGATTCTATAACCAACTGAATTAGTATGCGCACTGCTTCAGGGAATGCATGAATTACAGAATGGTCAATGTGATTTAAACCATTGATTTAAATCTGTCTTTCCCCCTCCTTGGTGATCTAAATCATCTTGATACAGATCAATCTATCCCATTCTCACAATACACAGGGTTTTGGTGTGAGGCATCTCCCCAGATTGAACCCTTGAATGAATCCGTTCCTTGTGGACAAAAGCAATGACGATCTCCTGGTTGTTGTCGTTGCTCGTTCTTCTCTTCACTGTCGTTATTGTTGTCAATATTATTTATTGCGCTACAGATCCAAACTAGGGGTAGCACGCATAAATTTAGTGCTAATTATCATGGATGATAATGTATTTCTTTGGAATAGTAACTGTATGGAGAGTGGTAATTGTATTTCTCTTTCTTTCTGTGAATAAGCAAGAAAGCTGTGATCTTCCAAGGCATGTTATGAGCCTGATTCTCAGTGATTTGAATGGAATGAATCTAAAGAATCCTTTGATCTTAGTTACTTGTTTGACACCCATTTTATGGCCACTTGGCACCAAGCAGCGATCCAATTATGGGGCGGGCAGCCAACAGACAACCCCACTTAGGGATAATTTTTTGAAGGAGACTGAATGGGGCAACGATTTAGTTCAAACTGGACAGATAAGTGGACTTCATTAAGCCCACCACACTTCACATTACTGATATGCTGGCATGAAGTAATATTTGGTTATTTTAAATCATTGCCTTCGGAAGGCTTAAGGTCAAGGCAGGAAAGAGGACTAGAAGACCAGGTACTGTAGGACAACCTCCAAGGCTCTTCTCCAGGTGTCGTACTCCCATCAGCCCCAGTCACCTGGAATAGAAACACTTGTTGTTGTTAAGAAAATATGGACGATTGGCTATTTATTTGTTGTGTCAGAACAACCAGTCTAACAGAACAAAGCAGACAAACAGAAAAATACACAACTTGTGAGTTTGGTAGCTGGTTAAATGTCCTTTGACCAGTATCTGGCCACTTGGAGTGCTTCCGGTGTTGCTGCAAGAAGGTCCTCCATTGTGCATGTTGCAGGGCTCAGGGTGCATTGCAGCAGGTGGTCAGTGGTTTGCTCTTCTCCACACTCGCATGTCGAGGATTCTACTTTGTAGCCCCATTTCTGAAGGTTGGCTCTGCATCTCGTGGTGCCAGAGTGCAGTCTGTTCAATGCCTTCCAAGTCGCCCATTCCTCTGTGTGCCCAGGAGGGAGTCTCTCATTTGGTATCAGCCATTGGTTGACGATTGGCTCAACCTGGGGGTTTCAGAGGGGTCATAGAATCATAGAATCAAAGTTGGAAGAGACCTCATGGGCCATCCAGTCCAACCCCCTGCCAAGAAGCAGGAAAATGGCATTCAAATCACCCCAGCCTCTGTTTACAAGCTTCCAAAGAAGGAGCCAAGCCCAACAACACATCACAAACAACAAGCAATAATAAAAACAGCAAGCAATAAACAATACAGTTAATATAACTCACAGGTAGACAATAACACATAAGAATTTAAAAACCGATGGTTGGGCCAGATAGAATCATGGAATCCTAGAGTTGGAAGAGACCTCCTGGGCCATCCAGTCCAACCCCATTCTGCCAAGAAGCAGGAACATTGCATTCAAATCACCCCTGACAGATGGCCATCCAGCCTCTGTTTCAAAGCTTCCAAAGAATGAGCCTCCACCACACTCCGGGGCAGAGAGTTCCACTGCTGAACGGCTCTCACAGTCAGGATGTTCTTCCTCATGTTCAGATGGAATCTCCTCTCTTGTAGTTTGAAGCCATTGTTCCATTGCGTCCTAGTCTCCAGGGAAGCAGAAAGGAAGCTTGCTCCCTCCTCCCTGTGGCTTCCTCTCACATATTTATACATGGCTATCATATCTCCTCTCAGCCTTCTCTTCTTCAGGCTAAACATGCCCAGCTCCTTAAGCCGCTCCTCAAAGTGGCTTAATGGTCGCCAAAGACCATCAGAAGACCATCAGAAGACCATCAGAAAACATATATTTTTGACTAGCCATCCCCTGGCAGGTGTTGCTGTGGCCCACTCTGGTGGTCATGAGGGTTCTGTGTGAGAGGTTTGGCCGAATTCTATCATTGGTGGGGTTCAGAATGCTCTGTGATTGTAGGTGAACTATAAATCCCAACAACTACAACTCCCAAATGTCAAGATTCTATTTTCCCCAAACTCCACCAGTGTTCACATTTGGGCATATTGAGTATTCATGTAGAGTTTGGTCCAGATCCATTGTTTGAGTCCACAGTGATCTCTGGATGTAGGTGAACTACAACTCCAAAACCAAAGGACACTGCCCACCAAACCCTCTCAGTATTTTCTGTTCATCGTGGGAGTTCTGTGCACCAAGTTTGGTTCAATTCCATTATTGGTGGAGTTCAGAATGCTCTTTGATTGTAGGTGAACTATAAATCCCAGCAACTACAACTTCCAAATGAGAAAATCAATTTTTTGAGTGAAGGACATACACTGGGTTGTTAGGTGCCTTGTGTCCAAATTTGGTGTCAATTTGTCCAGTGGTTTTTGAGTTCTGTTAATCCCACAAATGAACATTACATTTTTATTTATATAGATTGGCTCAACCTGGGGGTTGGGACCCCTGGAGGGGAGGTCACGAGGGGGTTTCAGAGGGGTTGCCAAAAACCATCAGAAAACATATATTTCTGATGGTCTTAGGAACCCCTTTGGCCGAGAAGGCTGAAGACCTCTTCACTTGTCCTTTTTCTTTCTTTATGGAAACAGACAGCAAATCCTCCCACCAAAAGCCCTCCTCCAGTGTGATTGGCCGGCCTCTCAGCCAAGGGGAGGGCTGTTTCTTTGACTCCAAGTGGGGAGGGGAGAGCAAGCATGCTTGGTGCATGGCAGCGTGGTGCTCATGTGCAGGCAAGGGAGAGCATTTGAGGCTGGAGGGAGGCTTATGCCACCGACTCCCTTCATGGCATGGAAGTTCTGTGTGGGATGTCTGGCCTAATTCTGTTGTTGATGGGATTCAGAATGCTCTTTGATTGTAGGTGAACTATAAATCCCAGCAACTACAACTCCCAAATGTCAAGATCTATTTCCCCCAAACTCCACCACATTTTGGTATATTGAGTATTCGTGCCAAGTTTGGTCCAGATCCATCATTGTTTGAGTCCACAGTGCTCTTTGGATGTAGGTGAACTACAACTCCCAAACTCAAGGCCAATGCCCACCAAACCCTTCCAGTAGTTTCTGTTGGTCATGTTAGTTCTGTGTGTCAAGTTTGGTTCAATTCTATTGTTGGTAGAGTTCAGAATGCTCTTTGATTGTAGGTTAGCTATAAATCCGAGCAACTGCAACTCCCAAATGACAAAATCAACCCCTCCCACAACCCCACCTGTATTCAAATTTGGGCATATTGGGTATTTGTGCCAAATTTGGTCCAGTGTACGAAAATACATCCTGTATATCAGATATTTACATTATGATTCATAACTGTAGCAAAATTACAATTATGAAGTAGCAACAAAAATAATTTTATGACTGGGGGTCACCTTACTTACTTACTTAGGCGATCCCTCGTTGTCCGAGTAGGATAATCCTCCAGGGTGAATCCATAAGTGACTGTGGAGGCCTGGTCTCTGAGAGGTCCCCTCTCTCTTGTGGGGTTCCTCAGGGGGACATTCTCTCCCCTCTGTGGTTTAACATCTATATGCGCCCACTTGCTCAGCTGGTTCGATGTTTTGGGCTCGAGTGTGACCAGTATGCCGATGACACTCAGCTGGTGCTGAAGATGAAAGGCTGACTGGACTCTGTCCCCGATGGAATCCAGCAAAGACAGAGATCCTATGGCTGGGTGGACCGGGCAGTGGGGACATCCATCTGCCCACCCTGGATGGCGAGGCGTTATGCCCGTCATCATTGGTCAAGAGTCTGGGAGTCCTTTTGGACCCTCTGCTGACAATGGAGGCCCAGGTCTCTCTCCGCCGTGAGCAGAACTGCCTTCTTTCACCTGCGGCAGGCTAGACTGCTGCCCCCCTCCCTGTCAAGGGACGACCTGGCTATGGGGATCCAGGCCACAGTCATCACAAGACTGGACTACTGTAACGCCCTCTACATTGGCCTTCCTCTGTCGGTGATTCGGAAGCTCAAGCTGGTACAAAATGCAGCTGCTCGGCTTCTTGCGGGAATTCCGATGAGATGCCACATTACCCCAATCTTCCTGCAGCTGCATTGGTTACCCATTGAGCACCGGATCACTTTCAAAGGGATGGGACGCACCTTGAAGGCCTTGCATGGTCTGGGGCCGATGTACCTGAGGGACCGCCTCACCCCCTCCCAACCCCAGAGATCCCTCCGTTCTGAAGACCAAGATCTATTGGAAATTCCCAGTGTCAAGACCTTGCGTCTAACAGCAACCAGGCACAGAGCCTTCACACCAGTGGCACCTTCACTCTGGAATACTCTGCCACCTGAAGTCCGTGCCTTGGTGTCAAAATCCTATGGTCCTCCTGCTGCTCTATTTCACTCGGGTGGTGCCGGAGGATTTGGGCCGAATGGTTCGTTTTCTCTACATAGGGAGAAACAGAATGCAATAGATATTGAGAATGACAAACATGAACCCAAATACTTACTATGGATGAATTATTTAATTAAAATGAACTAATTACTACAGATGGAGTTGGCTATCATTGAATCGTTGAATACAACAGAATTAATTGGTTTATTTGCAAGGGAGTCCTACGCATGCATGTATTTAAACTGCTGGCAGTTTCAAGGAGGGAGAGAGAGAGAGAGATCCTTGCATCATTCCTGAAGAGTTGAGATGACAGAACGAATCAGAAGAGGCACTTGGCTGGGTCCTTCCCTCCTCCGTTGCAGTCTCTTTCGTTCTGATCATTTTCTTTTAAGTGTGGGGTCTGTACAATTAGCCTTTTAAATGGTGTCTTCTGTTTTGGTTTTAACATTTGAGGGACATTGACATTTGAATGTTATTTATCAGCTGTTGCAAAGCAAATTCAGGGAAACATGGGAGAGACACTTTAACAATATCAGACATTGGACTAAACTGGTAAGACTTTAAAGATGGATTTTGTCATTTACTTACGCAGAGGTGAAAATCTTTACTAATTTTGTCCTCAAAAGACACAATGAGTAATTTTAGTTTCCCCCACTTCAAGAAAATCTTTCAGTTCAGGACTTTGTTGTGCTAAAACAAATCAAAACAATATTTGGTGAATAAATCTAAAATTTATGCATATGACATGTTTCTCAACCTGGGGGTTGGGTCTCCTGGGGGGGGGGGGTCACAAGGGGGTATCAGAGGGGTCACCAAAGTCCATCAGAAAGCACAGGATTTTCTGTTGGTCATGGGAGTTCTGTGTGGGACGTTTGGCCCAATTCTATTGTTGGTGGAGTTCAGAATGCTCTCTGATTATAGGTGAACTATAAATCCCAGAAACTACAACTCCCAAATGTCAAGTCTATTTTCTTCAAACTCTACCAGTGTTCACATTTATTCATATTGAGTATTCACAGCAAGCTTAGTCCAGATCCATCATTGTTTGAGTCCACAGTGCTCTCTGGATGTAGGAGAACTACAACTCCAAAACTCAAGGTCAATGCCCACCAAACTCTTCCAGTATTTTCTGTTGGTCATGGGGGTTCTGTGTGGGATGTTTGGTTGAACTCCATCGTTGGTGGAGTTCAGTATCCTCCTTGATTGTAGGTGAACTATCAATCCCAGCAACTACAACTCCCAAGTGTCAAGGTCTATTTTCCCCAAGCCCAGAACACTGAAAATTCCACACATCTACTTCCTATTATTTGGAAATCTCCCTTTTATGCCTGTGGATAGAATATTTTCTAGACTACACTTGTGTTCTACATTCCCTTGGGTTGCTTGAAACATTTAATATTTGCAAATCCACACATAAAACAATGTGATTCATACCACTCCAGTCAATCTCTTGAATTTAGCATTTCTTTGCATGTTGAGACACTTTTCACAGCACTTGTAATGTACCAAAACACTTTTAAAGGATACATTTAAATATAGATTAACATCCTTATTTACATATGAATTTTGAGAGGTCTTTTTTTCAAATACAAATCACAGATTAATGTGCAAACGGAACAGAGTGAAATTATGGGCCAAGGCTTGAGGGTGGTGATCAGATTAGAAACAGGACTAGTTATTCCCAATTAGAGCTAAGAAGGGCAATCAAGGTCAAAGGGGCGAGTACTTAAAATGCAAGTATTTGTTTAAATAGTGACTAGCCTGGGGTTCTCAGACGAGGAGAGGTTCTCTCTCTGTTCAATTTGCCTTCAGATGAAGATGTTTTGTACCAGCGAGACCACATGGAGTTAAAGGGTGGGGCCACTTTAAAAAATGAGAAAACCTTGACAGTGTGTTAAGGGAATGATTAATACAGACACTCTGCTTCTAAAAGCCGTGAGATCTTTAATATCAACAAAATATATGAGGCTTCACTTGAAGCTCTTATCTGAAGGATGACATCTAGGGTGCTATTTCATCATCTCTCTCCATGGAAGACAACAACGAGGAGGAGGAGGATCACTGCTGAGATCTCTTTTGCATTGACAGGGAGTCGGTTCACACTTTTGAGCCAGATCCTGATTCCGTCCACCTCATATGGAAGAAATGTCGATATTTGTGCCCAGATTTAATCACAAATGGTCCAGTGATATTTGAGCATCCTTAATTTATTCATTTTTTAACATCTATTATGATTTGTACCCATCAGTAATCAATGTTCAACATCTACACAAATGACCAGCCACTGCCAGAAGGGACGGAGAGTTTCATCTATGCTGATGATCGTGCCATTACTGCTCAAGCAGGGAGCTTTGAGATGGTTGAAAAGAAGCTCTCCGAAGCTCTAGGTGCCCTTACTGCCTATTACAGGGAAAACCAACTGATCCCTAATCCATCTAAAACACAGACATGGGCCTTTCATCTCAAGAACAGACAAGCATCCCAAACTCTGAGGATTATTACCTGGGAAGGAATCCCACGGGAGCATTGCAGCACACCCACATACCTGGGAGTTACTCTGGACCGTGCTCTTACCTACAAGAAGCACTGGCTGAACAGTGATGAGACGATGCGGATTAGTTTAGTGTAATTTAGATTAGTGTGTATTATTGTTACGTTGATTTTTTTTTGTTGTGCTTTATTGTAAACTGTTTTTATATGTTGTACACCGCCGCGAGTCGCCCTAGGGCTGAGAGCGGCGGTCAACAAATGCAGCAAATAAATAAATAAATAAATAAATAAATAATTTCTTAATGTGACTTTAAACAATATCATTCGAAAGTGGACTGGCACAACCTGGGGATCACAACCAGATACAGTGAAGACATCTGCCCTTGCGCTGTGCTACTCTGCTGCTGAGTATGCATGCCCAGTGTGGAACACATCTCACCACACTAAAACAGTGGATGTGGCTCTTAATGAGACATGCCGCATTATCACGGGGTGTCTGCGCCCTACACCACTGGAGAAATTACACTGTTTAGACGGTATTGCACCACTTGACATCTGCTGGGAAGTAGCAGCCAATAGTGAAAGGACCAAGGCAGAGACATCTCCAGCTCATCCCCTGTTTGGGTATCAGCCAGCACGTCAACAACTTAAATCAAGAAATAGTTTTCTTAGATCTACAGAGACACTTGCTGGAACACCTCAGCAAGCGAGAGTCCAAAAGTGGCAGGCTCAAACCCAGAACCTCAATCCGTGGCTGATACCAAATGAGAGACTCCCCCCGGGCACACAGAAGACTGGGCGACTTGGAAGGCGCTGAACAGACTGCGCTCTGGCACCACGAGATGCAGAGCCAACCTTAAGAAATGGGGCCACAAAGTGGAATCCACGACATGCGAGTGCAGAGAAGAATAAACCACTGACCACCTGCTGCAATGCAACCTGAGCCCTGCCACATGCACAAGGAGGACCTTCTTGCGGCAACACCAGAGGCACTCCCAAGTGGCCAGATACTGGTCAAAGGACATTTAACCAACTACCAAGTTTGCAAAATTTGTGCTTTTTTATCTTTGTTTGTTTTGTTCTGTTAGAAATGTAATACAATGGATAAACGGACAACCTTTGAAAGAGATATTAATAGAAAAAGGCACTAGACAGGGGTGCCCACTGTCACCCCTGATCTTTATTATGGCCTTAGAAATCTTACTAAGAAACATAAAGAAAGATGAAAATCTGATGGGCCTAAAGGTAGGAAGACAATCGTATAAATATCGAGCTTTTGCAGATGATTTGATCTGTATCATAGAAAACCCAAGAGAGAACATACTGAACTAGCTGAAGAAAATAGAAGAATTTGGAAACCTTGCAGGATTTAAGATGAACAAGAAAAAGACAATGATCCTGACAAAGAATATATCCAAGAAAAATCAAGAAAAGCTAAAAGAAAGCACTGGAATACAAATATCCATGAAAATAAAATACCTGGGAATACAACTAACAGCGAGGAATTCTCAACTAATGAAGAACAACTATGAGGCTAAGTGGACAGAGATAAAAAAAGACCTAAAAAACTGGAACAACCTAGCACTATCCCTATTAGGAAGAATTGCTACGATAAAGATGAACACCCTGCCAAAGTTGCTTTATCTCTTCCAAAATATTCCAATATTAAGAAACAACAGACTATTTAATGAATGGAATAAAGAGATACTAAAATTCATATGGAAAAAGAAAAAACCGAGAATAAAGTTCAGACATCTGACGGACAAGAAAGACAGAGGAGGGCTAGGTCTACCAGATTTCAAACTCTATTATGACGCTTGCGGGCTAAGATGGATAAAAGATTGGATTTTACTTAGGAAAGAAAGAACACTGGAATTAGAGGGGTTCAATCTGAGAACAGGTTGGCATTCGTATCTTTGGTACGACCAAGTCAAGAAGGAAAAGAACTTCAACAATCACTTCATCAGATCGGCACTAATGAAAATCTGGACCAGATACAAAGCCAAACTATACACAAAGACACCTCTGTGGGTTTCCCTCTGGAAGCCGGGCAGAGAAGACTACTAGGGTGGTCAAAGTGGCCCACTTATAAAGATGTACTAATATTTTTATTTATTTATTTATTTAATACACTTGTATACCGCTAATATCTCAGCCTAAGTCGGCGACTCATTGCGGTTTACAACAATTAAAAACAATATACAATTTAAAACAACAACACATAGACAATACAAATTATTGGGCCACCAATAATAATACCATGTATCTCGTCACTAAAATCACAGTCCAGAATTCGTCATCCATAATTAACCAGTCCTTAGTCCATAAAATTCGGTGATAACAAACTAACCGAATGCTTGTTTACACAACCATGTTTTTAATCTCTTCCGAAACACCATCAGCGAAGAGGCTGATCGTATCTCTATAGGGAGGGTGTTCCAAAGCCGAGGGGCCACCACAGAAAAGGCCCTGTCTCTCGTTCCCACCAGCCGCACTTGGGAAGCCGGTGGGATAGAGAGCAGGGACTCTCCAGAAGATCTAAGGGTCCTGGTGGGCTGATAGGCTGAGATACGTTCGGATAGATAAGTTGAGGGCACGTTACAATTAAAAACAAAAGAGGGCACGTTACAATTAAAAACAAAAGAAGAAATTACACAAAAATTTAACACCGTTTCATGGTTTCAATATATTCAACTTAAGGAACACTTTAAGAAGGATAGAGACGTAGGCTTCATCGAAAAAGATGAGTTCCAAGATAAGATCTTATTGAAAGAAAAAATAATAATAATGAGGATCTATGGCAAGCTACTAGACTGGGCAACAGAGACTGAGCTAATTAAGGAAAGTATGATAAAATGGGCCTCAAACATCGGAAGAGAAATAAAACTCAAGGAATGGGAAAAACTATGGACTAAGAAGATCAAGTACACATACTCGACCGATCTAAAGGAGAATCAGATTAAAATGATATATAGGTGGTATATGACACCTCAAAAACTTAGTATAATGTACAAGAACTCCCGGAATAAGTGCTGGAAATGCGACACGCAGGTTGGAACATTCTTCCACGCTTGGTGGACTTGTCCCATGGTGAAGACCTTCTGGAAGATGGTGCAGGAGACATGTGAAAAGATATTCAAAATAAAGATCCAATTAAAGCCAGAATTCTTCCTGCTAGGTTTAACGGATGAAGAAATAGAAAAAGATAGAAACAATGACATCCTATTTACATATCTCTCTACTGCAGCGAGAATGGTAATAGCAAAAAAATGGAAACAAAGCGAACTTCCAACGAAAGAAGAATGGCTAAACAAAATTCAAGAAATTAAGGGCGCGGATAAATTAACGTTTGCCCTTAAAGAATCTTATGGCAGACCTATTATCAAGACAAATTGGAAATTGGTGGATGACTTCATCGCCGAAGAAAACAAACTGAAAAACTGGTGAAAAGAAAAGGAATAGTAGGATATAGGAAAGCAATATAGATGAGACAGGAATTTGAAGAAAAAAAAAGTTATATTAAAAAGCACAATAGAAGTGGAGCGAAGATTTTTCTACAAGCATAATTAAACAGAAGAATAGAGGAAAAATGGAGAAGAAGATTGGAAGCTGAAACCCCCCTCTCCCCACCCTACTCTCACCACCCCCATCCTTGTAGATCCTGCACCCCCCCTCCCCCATCCCTGTTTGGAATTCTTTGTATAGACTTGGCCAAACAGCACCCCAAACCCTCCCCTCTGGTTTTATGTATAAACAAAAGAGAAAATGTATTTAATAAAAATTATTTAAAAAAAGAAAAGAAATGTAATACAATGGTCTGGTTGCTGATGACACGATAAATACGTGGGGTATTTACATGGGGTTGCCTCTGAAGACTGCTCGGAAGCTTCAAATGGTCCAACGATCGCAGCACAATTGATTGATTACTGGAATACTTACTTACTTACTTACTTACTTAGGCGATCCCTCGCTTTCCGAGGATGATTGTCTTCCAATATTCTTGTGGGTCCGTATGTGGCTGTGGAGCCCTATTCTTGCTCTGCATCTTCTTCCGCAGTGAGGGCATTGGTTTCCAGGTGGAAGGCGGTCTCGGCCAGGGTTGGCTTGACGCGCCTTCCTCTTGGCACGTTTCTCTTTTTCACCCTCCACTCGTGCCTCCTCAAATTCTGCAGCACTGCTGGTCACAGCTGACCTCCAGCTGGAGCGGTCAAGGGCCAGGGCTTCCCAGTTCTCAGTGTCTATGCCAGAGTTTTTAAGGTTGGCTTTGAGCCCATCTTAAAATCTCTTTTCCTGTCCACCAACATTCCGTTTTCCGTTCTTGAGTTCGGAGTAGAGCAACTGCTTTGGGAGACGGTGGTCGGGCATCCGGACAACGTGGCCGGTCCAGCGGAGTTGATGGCGGAGGACCATCGCTTCAATGCTGGTGGTCTTTGCTTCTTCCAGCACGCTGACGTTTGTCCGCCTGTCTTCCCAAGAGATTTCCAGGATTTTCCGGAAGCAGCGCTGATGGAATCGTTCCAGGAGTTGCATGTGACGTCTGTAGACAGTCCACGTCTCACAGGCATATAGCAGGGTTGGGAGGACAATAGCTTTATAAACAAGCACCTTGGTATCCCTACGGATGTCCCGGTCCTCAAACACTCTGCTTCATTCAGAAAAATGCTGCGCTCGCAGAGCTCAGGCAGTGTTGTATTTCAGTCTCAATGTTGACGTCTGTAGACAGTCCACGTCTCGCAGGCGTAGAGCAGGGTTGGGAGGACAATAGCTTTATAAACAAGCACCTTGGTATCCCTACGGATGTCCCGGTCCTCAAACACTCTGCTTCATTCGGAAAAATGCTGCGCTGGCAGAGCTCAGGCGGTGTTGTATTTCGGCGTCGATGTTGACTTTGGTGGAGAGGTGGCTGCCAAGGGAGAGGAAATGATCAACATTTTCTAATGTTACACCATTAAGCATTACTGGAATATGGTTTAATGGACAACGAGATCGGATGCTGATTCTATTGATGAGACGTGATGAATTGTTGTTTTCTGTACTGCTGTATTGATGTTCATTGATTGATATTACTGTTTTAAATGATTATGATTTTGTACTGTATTGCTGATACTGGTTGTTAACCGCTCTGAGTCGCCAAATGGCTGAGAAGAGCGGTATACAAGTAAAGTAAATAATAAATAAATAAATAAATAAATTTTGAGAAGTCATGAAAATCTTCCCAGATTCCCCACATTACAAATCCACCCTGATTCTCTCACACATCGACTGTATTGTTGTGATTTTTATCCTCATCCAAGGTACAGAAGAAACATGAGATGGAATGGTATTTACGGGCTTTATCAGACACATATATTTCCACTGATATACATATATTTTATTTTAATATCATTCCTATATTGCTATAAATATGTTGCATTTTCAAAATGAAATGTTTTCCAGGCGCGATCGTAATTTTGCGAGGCGCATTTGCTTCCGACGATCTGCAAATTATAGGCTACAATATGTGATCAAATGGCAAAACGGGAAACTTAAACAGAATGCGCCCTAAGGACAAAGGCTGGCTAGAACTGGAGGGAAAAGAATAAATGGAAGTTTTAGCAAAGCTATCTCTGATTCCGGCAGATAAATTACGCTCCCCTCTCTTTTGCATCTCTTTGGGACTGTACTACATAAATTATGACCAAATATAATTTAGGCTATCAGCGTATATTTCTGAACATCCATCTTGTACATTTTAAGTACAAAATTACCATTTTTGCAGAAGTATAAAATTGAGACAAATTTTTTTTCATCTGTGCGTTTAACTTCCGAATACTTTATAGCAGCTGAAGGGTTGGAGAAGACCTCATTACTACCCGAAGGGCAACGCTAACCAGATGAGTGTATAACTGCATTAAGAGCTACATCAATGAGGTGGGGCGCAGAAAGGCAGGATTGCATATTCTAGCATAATGTTGACGTGCCATCACCTTGATTCAGAAACACCTAAATAAAAATAGATCTTGGTATATTGATACTCTTAACTCATGAAAAATGTTTGTGTGTCTGTGTTTTTAATCACATTTTAATTTATTTATGTATTTATTTAAAGCATTTATATTCTGCCCTTCACACCCCGAAGGGGACTCGGGGTGGAGCACAACATACGAGGGTTGAATGAAAAGTAACGCCTCCACCTTCGTAACTCCTCAACAGATGGCAGTATTGATATGCGGCAGGTACTGGCTTGTTCAGTAGACTCTCCTCTACATTTCCATTTTGGCCAGAAACCTTAGCATTGAACGGTTCTGTTGTTAAAGTGAAAAGTAATGCCTCCATCTTCGTAACTCCTCAACAGATGGCAGTACTGATATGCGGCAGGTACTGGCTTGTTCAGTAGACTCTCCTCTACAGTCCCATTCTGGCAGGAAGCCTTAGCATTGAATGGTTGTGTCGTTAAAGTGTGAAGTATGGAATCCTGCACAGACGGTCGGTCAATGCGACTTAAGCAATGTGCAGGCATTGAATTCTTGACAGTACAAGGTGTCACCCCAAAAGTAATGAAAAGTAATGCCTTCACCTTCGTAACTCATTACTATCCGAATGGCAACGCTAACCAGATGACTGTATAACTGCATTAAGAGCTACATCAATGAGGTGGGATGCAGAAAGGCAGGATTGTATATTCTAGCATAACGTTGACGTGCCATCACCTTGATTCAGAAACAACTAAATCAGCGTTTCTCAACCTGGGAATCGGGACCCCTTAGGGGGGTCGCGAGGGGGCGTCAGAGGGGTTGCCAAAGACCATCAGAAAACACAGTATTTTCTGTTGGTCACAGGGGTTCTGTGTGCCGAGTTTGGCCCAATTCTATCGTTGGTGGGGTTCAGAATACTCTTTGATTGTAGGTGAACTATAAATCCCAGCAACTACAATTCCCAAAGGTCAAGGTCTATTTTCCCCCAAACTCCACCAGTGTTCACATTTGGGCATATTGAGTATCCGTGCCAAGTTTGGTCCAGATCTATCATTGTTTGAATCCACAGTGATCTCTGGATGTAGGTGAACTACAACTCCAAAATTCAAGGTCAATGCCCACCAAACCCTTCCAGTATTTTCTGTTGGTCACGGGAGTTCTGTGTGCCAAGTTTGGTTCAATTCCATCATTGGTGGAGTTCAGAATGCTCTTTGATTGTAGGTGTACTATAAATCCCAGCAACTACAACTCCCAAATGACAAAAAAAATAACCCCCCCCCCCCCAGCTCCACCAGTATTCAGATTTGGGCGTATCAGGTATTTGTGCCCAGTTTCGTCCAGTGAATGAAAATATACCCTGCATATTAGATATTTACATTACGATGAATAACAATAGCAAAATTACAGTTATGAAGCAGCAACGAAAATAATTTTATGGTTTGGGGTCACCACAACATGAGGAGCAGTATTAAGGGGTCGCGACATTCGGAAGGTTGAGAACCTAAATAAAAATAGATCTTGGTATATTGATACTCTTCACTCATGAAAAATGTGTGTGTGTCTGTGTTTTTAATCACATTTTAATTTATTTATGTATTTATTTAAAGCATTTATATTCCGCCCTTCTCACCCCAAAGGGGACTCGGGGTGGAGCACAACATACGAGGGTTGAATGAAAAGTAATGCCTCCACCTTTGTAACTCCTCAACAGATGGCAGGTACTGGCTTGTTCAGTAGACTCTCCTCTACAGTTCCAATTTGGCCGGAAGCCTTAGCATTGAACGATTGTTTAATGCCTCCACCTTCGTAACTCCTCAACAGATGGCAGTACTGGTATTTATTTATTTGGAGTGCTTCTACCCCACCCTTCTCAAGCCATGAGGGGGGACTCAGGCCAGCTTACAAAAGACACAATTCTATGCTCAACAATACACAAGTACAATATACAATTTACAATTTAACATCAACAATTATCACTAGTTAAAACAATCACATCAATACAATAACAGTAATAAAATCATCCTGTGGTCAATGTTTGTCGATTTATAATTTCATAATCCATCCAGCATTGTCATTGTCCTTTCCTGTTCTGGTCATCCTTGTCTGGTACTGGCTTGTTCGGTTGACTCTCCTCTACAGTTCCATTTTGGCGGGAAGCTTTAGCATTGAATGGTTGTGGAATGCCTCCATCTTGGTAACTCCTCAACGGATGGCAGTGCTTGTGTGCGGCAGGTACTGGCTTATTCAGTAGACTCTCCTTTACAATTCCAATTTGGCCGGAAGCCTTAGCATTGAATGGTTGTGTAATGCCTCCATCTTGGTGACTCCTCAACAGATGGCAGTACTGGTATGCAGCAGGTACTGGCTTGTTCGGTAGACTCTCCTCTAGAGTTCCAATTTGGCCGGAAGCTTTTGCATTGAACGGTTGTGTAATGCCTCTGCCTTCGTAACTCATCAACAGATGGCAGTACTGGTATGAGGCAGGTACTGGCTTGTTCAGTAGACTCTCCTCCACAATTCCAATTTGGCTGGAAGCCTTAGCATTGAATGGTTGTGTAATGCCTCCACCTTCGTAACTCCTCAACAAATGGCAGTACTGGTATGCGGCATGTACTGGCTTGTTCTGTTGACTCTCCTCTACAGTTCCATTTTTTGTGGGAAGCCTTAGCATCAAATGGTTGTGTAATGCCTCCACCTTCGTAACTCTTGAACAGATGGCAGTACTGATATGCAGCAGCTACTGGCTTGTTCAGTAGACTCTCCTCTATAGTTCCATTTTGGTGCGAAGCCTTAGCATTGAACAGTTATGTTGTTAAAGTGAGAAGTATGGAACCCTGCGTAGACTGTTGGCCAATGCAACTTAAGCAACATGCAGTCATTGAATTCTTGAGAGCAGAAGGTGTCACCCTCAAGGAGATTCATCAAATAATGCAAGCTGTTTATGGGGATTGTGTTGAGGTGAGTACTGTGCGTCGTTGGGCGAGTAAGTTTAAAGATGTTAAGGTGACACCTTCTGCTGTCAAAAATTCAATGACTGCATGTACACATAATAAAATACAGAACAGAAGCAATAATTATGTATAGTTAAAAACATTAAGCCAATACAATTAAAATCTACTAAAATATACCAGTCTGGTGGCCAACTACAAATTCTGTAGTTAAAGACTCATCAGGCTTTTTCATAATCCATTAAGACAGCAATTGTCGTTATTGCCATTGTCATAGTCCGTATAGTTACCCAAAGGCCTGGTCCTACATCAATGTTTTTAACTTCTTACTAAAGGTGAGGAGGGATGAAGACAGCCTAATTTCTCCGGGGAACGAATTCCACAGGCGGGGGGCCACCACCAAGGAGGCCCTGTCCCTAGTACCTGCCAAGCGTGTTTGTGATAGAGATGGGGTCGAGAGCAGGGCCTCTCGAGAAGATCTTAACCTCCGAGGTGGAACGTAGAAGGAGATACGTTTGGACAGGAATGCTGGTCTGGAACCGTATAGAATGTTTCTAGAACATGCCCATACAACCCAAAAAACCTATAACAACCTAGAATTCATTCTCTGTAACTTTTTTCAGCTTGTGATCCCACCAGTTCTTTGTGCCAGGCAGATGGTGTTTGTGGCACAAGTTCCAATGAATCTTCTGAGCAAGGGTGTTGTGCCTCTGCTTGGAGTCTGTCTGCGCAATCTTCTTGCAGCAACTGAGGATGGGATCTATTAATTCATCTGCTTCCTTGCAGAGCCTACATTTGGGATCTTATTATTATTATTTGGGATATTATTATTATTATTATTATTATTATTATTATTATTATTATTCTAGCAAAGGAAGTTCTGTCCAGGCTAGAGTTCCCACGGCCTATGCTGTAACAATAAGAGGCACTTACCAAAAGAGAGAGAGAGAGAGAGAGAGAATACCGCTATAGACATGCAATGTGAATTCACCTGTAAAATGCACACAAGGGCAGGAGACTAGAATGCACGGAGTCTGTGGTATCTTCTCCATTTCTCTTTGGAGGATAAAGAGAGCTGAAATAGGAGCTGAATTCTCATGGACGTCAGAAAAGAGGATGGTATGGCTTAAGGCGCTGGAGGAGCAAAGAGCAGGGAAATAAAGAGAGTAATGTATCCAGATATGTCAGCTGGGGCAAAAAAAAGGAGAGTTACCTGGAAAAGATAACAGTGGATTCATGAAGAATCAAAATAAAAGAATAGAACAGAGAAGATAAGTGCTGACACCCAGTCTCTATATATGAGATTAAACAAAAATATATACAAAACCCACCTGCAGTCATAAGAAATGTTTTGATGGAACACTGAGTTTGCATTTGGTATCTCCGGCACGAGAGCTATATTAGCTATCCTTTCATTCCTGTAGTCACACTACACGTGGGCTGTACAGAGTATTTACTCAGAAGTAAATTCCCTGTTTTTAGTAGGACTTACCTCCAGATATGAACCAATTCTTATAATAATGGAGTGATAGTAATTGTTATAGTGTCATATGAAGGCAAACTCCCACAAGGAACAATGGTTTCATGGTTTCCTCCTTTCCTCAACAGAAAGGAAATGAAAATGAACAAAATCTGGCTCCCAGTATTAAAAAAAACCTCAAAAATTACAACAGCACAACAACAGAGAGGAAACAAACAAGGACATCTAATCACCTCTCAACAAAAGGTTGCTCTAGGCACTGTCAAGCCATTCTATGCTAATCAAGGTGGTCAGTTGAAACATTCACAACTAGCTCCAGCAGACAAGAGTCCTTTGTCCCACCCTAGTCATTCCACAGATATATAAACCCTTTTTCCTAGTTCCAACAGACCTCACTACCTCCGAGGAAGCTTGCCATAGATGCAGGTGAAATGTCAGGAGAGACCATGGCCATATAGCCCGAAAAAACCTACAACAACCCAAGGAACAATGTATCTGGATACATGATAATTATGAAAATTTGAATATGCAATACATCCCATCACATGGAGCCTGAACACCTCAGCTATGTTCTTTTCTTAGCCGTATTGTTTTGATGTTGTTTACAGTTGTGACTGTTTTTATATTTTATCTAATGTTAATTGTTTGTGTTCTATTTTTAATTTTTGGGCTTGTCCCTTGTAAGCTGCCCAGAGTCTCCTTGGGGAGATGGTTGGTGGGGTATAAAAATAAATTATTATTATTATTATTATTATTATTATTATTATTATTTCTCATTCTCTCTCTCTCTCTCTCTCCACATAGTGATGATGATCCAACTTTTTTATTATATATTTTTGTATGTCTACTTGTTGTTTGTTTATTTGTTATCTTCTCCATTTCTACGCCAAAGAGCTGGCATTGTCCGTAGACACCTCCAAGGTCATGTGGCCACTGGCATGACTGCATAGAGTACTGTTACCTTCCCGCCGGAGCGGTACCTATTGATCTACTCACCTTTGCATGTTTCCAAACTGCTAGGTTTTTTTTTTTGGTGATGGTCACTCCTTGGGTTAGTAGGTGCCTTGTGGCCAAATTTGGTAGCAATTAGTCCAGCGGTTTTTGAGTTATGATGGAGTGTGGTGAGTGTGGTGGAGGCTCCTTCTTTGGAAGCTTTTAAGCAGAGGCTGGATGGCCATCTGTCAGGGGTGATTTGAATGCAATATTCCTGCTTCTTGGCAGAATGGGGTTGGACTGGATGGCCCAGGAGGTCTCTTCCCACTCTTGGATTCTATGATTCTAACTATAAATTCCAGTAACTATAACTCCCAGATTTCAAAGTCTATTTTCCCCAAACTCCATCTGTGTTCATATTCATACGGAATATTTGTGCCAAGTTTGGTCCAGATCCATTATTGTCTGAGTCCAAAGTGCTCTCTGAATGTAGGTGAACTACAACTCCAAAACTCAAGGTTGATGCTCACCAAACCCTTCTAGTGTTTTCTGTTGGTCATGGGAGTCCTGGGTGCCAAGTTTGATTCAATTCCATCATTGGTGGAGTTCAGAATGCTCTTTGATTGTAGGTGAACTATAAATCCCAGCAACTACAACTCCCAAATGACAAAATCATTGTTTTTGAGTGATGGTCACTCCTTGTGTTGTGAGACGTTTTGTTGCCAAATTTGGTGTGATTTCGTTCATTGGTTGTTTTTAAGGTACTCATTATGCACAGAGCATTTTTATATATATAGATAGATGTTGGCTTTGTGTCCAGACAGCTATAAATAAGCCCTAACACATATTTTGGAACAAAAAGGCATCTAAGACCCTGTCTTACTTTTGGAGAAACAGGGTAGGTCTAGGAGACGATCCTGCCTGAAAGTTTGGAGAGCCAATGGCAATGCGGGGTGGCAAAATCCTGGGCTCCTGGGACTAATGATGTGGCTCCGCACAAGGCCGTTTCCCATGTTCCTAATTAGACGAGCATGAGGCAACACTCTTGCAAGGGTTGCTTTCATTTCCCTTTGGGGTCACTTGGCACCTAGTCCTGAAGCCTAGGCTGGTTTTTAGGCCCAGTTCCCAGCAACCCCCCAGCCCCTTGTTTATTCCCCCCATGGACCCCTGACCTCTCCGGAGATGCCTCTGCTGCCGTTTCCTTCCTTAGCTGAGGGTTACTCTCTTTGCCTCCATTCCTCCGCTGATTATCTTGAAGCCTGTCAAACTGGAGAGCTCTCCCCTCCTTTGCTCTTTCTTCCTAATAGACAAGAAGCAGCCCAGTCAATAATATTTTACTTGTCTTCCCACTGCGTGTCTCTTCCTCCGATCCGTTTGCGCCGGGCTTGACTGCCGAGAGTCAGGAGGGAGGTTAAGATCCGAAAGTTCAGCCAAATGTTATCAGGCGCGGAGATGTTGCTCGGGGAAAGGCCTCCCGAGCCCCCCATGCCCGAAGCCAATAATAGCTGCATACAACTGATAACATCAACAGCTGTCAAAGATCCAGGCATTTGTGGTTCATCTGTAAATCCAAACACCTGTATTCAGTCAAGCTTTGATTGTTATCCCCTCTTTTCCTGTCATTCCGATTCGTTCCTTGAAAGTCCTGCCAAAGATATTCTAAGCTGCGAGTTGATTTATAAAGTGAAAGGCCTCGAGAAGGCTCGGTGTGGTTTGGAAGGGGAACCGGGGGGGGGGGGGGGAGGGAAAAAATGGACAGTGGCTTCCATTCACGGCCCGGCACGTCCCATTGGCATCCCTATTGACAGGATCCTTTTGTGTCCCGTCTTGGTCCCGATGCATTCGAATCAAAAGGACGTTCAGATCTTTTCGGAGACGAGCAAGAGTTAAAAAAAGTACTTTGAGAGTTTCCAACATGTGTCACTTTAAAGAACATTATGTACTTTTAGATTTTTGGGGGGTTGGGGTTGGGTGATGAATTAGATCAAAGTAACTAATAAACATTCTGCTTGAAAGCTCTTCAGAACACAGTATATATATATATATATATATATATATATATATATATATATATATATATATGTCTGTTTGAGATATTTAAAATAGAGTTTCAAGGATCAAACTGTAAAATAAACCAATGTGTCTTCAACGGACAGATGATGCTTCTTGTCCAACTCTACGAAGTGAATATGGAGATCAAAAAGCAGAGCTTGCTCTGTCTTCAATTAGTTTGTAAGGTGGAAATCTATGGTAAGGATGCGAGCTTCGACTCTAATATTTGATATAACTTCCCTAAACTCTGCGTTTTATAAAATTGTGGTTGATGTGCCATCAGCAAGGGCAATGCTTAGGACTGCATTTGGAGTGGCGTTGCTGAAGTGTTGCTCATGGAATGAAATGTTAGAGTCCAAATTGGGAAGATAGCCAAAAAAATTACCATATATACCCGAGTATAAGCCGACCCGAATATACAAATTACCGTATATACCCGAGTATAAGCCGACCCGAATATAAGCTGCGGTACCTAATTTTGCCACAAAAAATTGGGAAAACATGTTGACTTGAGTATAAGCTGAGGGTGGGAAATGCAACAGCTACTGGTCAAACTATATAAATAAAAAGGTAATGTTCGTTTGTGGGATTAACATAACTCCAAAACCACTGGACGAATTGACACCAAATTTGGCCACAAAACACCTACTAACCCAAGGAGTGACCATCACTCAAAAAAATGATTTTGTCATTTGGGAATTGTAGTTGCTGGGATTTATAGTTCATCGACAATCAAAGAACATTCTGAACCCCACCAACGATGGAATTGAACCAAACTTGGTACACACAACTCCGACAACCAACAGAAAACACTAGAAGGGTTTGGTAGGCATTGACATTGGGTTTTGGAGTTGTAGTTCACCTACATCCAGAGATCACTGTGGATTCAAACAATGATGGATCTGGACCAAACTCTACATGAATACTCAATATGCCCAAATGTGAACACTGGTGGAGTTTGGGAAAAATAGAAATTTAACATTTGGGAGTTATGGTTGCTGGGATTTATAGTTCACCTACATTCAAAGAGCATTCTGAACCCCACCAACGATGGAATTGGGCCAAACCTCCCACACAGAACCCCCATGTGGGCCACACCAATGCGTGGCAGGGGACGGCTAGTCTATATAAATAAAAAGGTAATGTTCGTTTGTGGGATTAACATAATTCCAAAACCACTGGACGAATTGACACCACATTTGGACACAAGACACGTATCAGACCAACGAGTGACCATCTATAAAAATGTAATGTTCTATAAATCTATAAAAATGTAATGTTGGTTTGTGGGATTAACATAAGTCAAAAACCACTAGACAAATTGCTGCCAAATTTGGCCACAAAACACCTACTAACCCAAGGAGTGACCATCACTAAAAAAAAATGATTTTGTCATTTGGGAGTTGTAGTTGCTGGGATGTATAGTTTGCTTACAATCAAAGAGTATTCTGAACTCCACCAATGATGCAATTAAGACTCATGCGCCAGTTGCGACCGTACCTCGTGAAGTCGGATCAGGCCAGGGTGGTCCATGCCTTAGTCACCTCCAGATTGGATTACTGTAATGCACTCTACATGGGGCTGCCCTTGAAAACAGCCCTGAACTTTCAATTGGTCTAACGGGCGGCAGCCAGGTTAGTAACCGGTGCTTCTTGCAGGGAGCGGTCAACCCTCCTGTTTAAGGAGCTCCACTGGCTGCTGTTCATTTTCTGGACCCAATTCAAGGTGCAGGTTCTTAACTACAAAGCCCTGAACAGTTTGGGACCTGCCTACCTGCGCGACCACATTTCTGTGTACGAACCCACACAATCTCTTCGATCTTCTGGAGAGGCCATACTTGCACTCTCACCTCCTCCACAGGTGCGATTGGTGGGGATGAGAGAGAGGGCCTTCTTGGTGGTGGCCCCCCGACTCTGGAACTCACTCCCTAAGGACATCAGGCATGCCCCAACCCTGGCAGTCTTTAGGAGGAGCCTGAAAACGTGGTTGTTCCAGTGTGCCTTCCCAGAATAAGGAAAGTCTCATCAATATGTCCTCTAAATGCACTTTATTACTGATTTAGGATTGCCTACACACCCTCATCCCTCTCTGAAAACTCTATCCCAGTTCTATCTTACCTGTTCATGCCCAGCATTAATTTTTAAATTTTAATTATTACATTTGGCCCAGCCATAGGTTCTTAATGTTTGTTGTGCTACTGTCAATGTTTATTGCTTATTTTTTGTGTGTATGAGATTTATTTTAACTATTTTGTGTTGTTTATTTGTTATTGCTTTTATTATGGATGTATTGCGGGCTCGGCCTCATGTAAGCCGCAACGAGTCCCTTGGGGAGATGGTAGCGGGGTATAAATAAAGATTATTATTATTATTATTATTATTATTATTATTATTATTCTATTGCTTTGCCTTTTTGCTGTCAGTAAGAGAGAAGGTGGGGTAGATATTTCACTGATTTCTCCAATGAGCTTTCCATTCCAGTTTTGGGCTTTTATGTGTCTCCAACCATCATCAAAGGGAAAGGGAAATGCCTGCCTTTCACATAGACTACAATTCCCATTGTGCATTACCACCAGGCAGACTGGACAGGGTCTATGACAACTGGAATTCAATGTATTGTCGAAGGCTTTCATGGCCGGAATCCATGGGTTGTTGTAGGTTTTTCCGGGCTGTATGGCCATGTTCTGGAGGCAATTTTTCTCCTGACGTTTCGCCTGCATCTATGGCAAGCATCCTCAGAGGTAGTGAGGTCTGTTGGAAGTAGGAAAAATGGGTTTATATATCTGTGGAATGACCAGGGTGGGACAAAGGACTTTTGTTTGCTGGGGCTGGCACAGGTTCCTCAGCCCTAAATCAGTACACCTCCTAGTATTTTACCTTATTTACCAAGTATGATATTTTCAGATACATATAATTTATTTATTTATCTATTTATTTAGAGCTTTTATAACCTGGTCTTCTCGACCTCCGAAGAGGGACTCAGGCCGACGAACAGCAGAAAATTCATACACACATAGAATAAACATAATAGCATCATAATACATTAATACAAAAATACATTAAAATACAGATCATACAATTACAAAAGCCAGGTCGTCAGAGTAAAATCACAAATTCATCACCATCCGCCAGTGTGGTCAGCCGTTATTGACTCAATCATCATTCTGCAAATGCTATATTCCAAAGCCAAGATTTTACCAGCTTTCTGAAAGTCAGGAGGGAAGGGGCAGATCTAATCTCCAACGGGAGAGAGTTCCAGAGCCGAGGGGCCACCACCGAGAAGGCCCTGTCCCTCGTCCCCACCAGACGTGATTGCGAAGGAGGTGGTGACTGAGAGCAGGGCCCCTCCAGAATATCTTAACAACCTTGATGGTTCATAGGGGAGAATCCGTTTGGACAGGTAAACTGGGCCGGAGTTGTTTAGGGATTTATAGGTCAGACCAGCACTTTGAATTGTGCTCGGAAGCTGATTGGCAGCCAGTGGAGCTGGCGCAACAGAGGAGTAGTATGCTCCCTGTACCCCGCTCCTGTTAGTAATCTGACTGCCGCTCGTTGGACTAGTTGAATCTTCCGGGCAGTCTTCAGAGGCAACCCCACATAGAGAGTGTTACAGTAGTCTATAGGGGATGTAACCAGAGCGTGGACCACTGTGGCCAAGGTATGGGCGCAACTGGCACACGTTTTAATAAAGCTCTCCTGTCCACCGCCGAGACCTGGGGTTCCAGGCTCAGCGATGAGTCCAGGATCACTCCCAAGCTGCGAACCTGCGTCTTCAGGGGGAGTGTGACCCCATCCAACACAGGCTGTAACCCTATGCCCTGTTTGGCCTTGCGACTGACCAGGAGTACCTCTGTCTTGTCTGGATTTAGTTTTAATCTGTTGTCCCTCATCCAGTCCGTTACAGCGGCCAAGCACCGGTTCAGGACTTGGACAGCCTCCTTAGGAGCAGGTGGAAAGGAGTGACAGAGTTGGACGTCATCTGTGTACAGATGACACCGAACCCCGAAACTCCGGATAATAAAAGGACGGTAGAGTTGGGTGGCCACAGACATTTACTTTAAGATTCTAAATGATTTGATTGTTTCACCAAATGTGTCTGAAGTCGGTTGTATCTTGTGTAATATCTCCAACAATAACCATTTGTCAAATGCTAGGTCCAATCCCAATCAATTTGATGGATTAAAAAGAGTGCTTTCAGTTAATTGGGCAGGAGGGGCTTACCTTTTTCAAGATGATGATATAAAAAAAGGACGTACAGGAATCACAGATGGCAAGCGCAGTCTGGAAAGAGACATCCCTTCCTAGAATGTAGCATTGCGAGTGATTGTGCAACGTATTTTCTCCCCATGCACTCTCTTATTAGCAACTAGTGTCCCCTGCCACATGTTGCTGTGGCCCAGTCTATGTATATGTACTTTGTGTGTGCATATATTTGTGTATATGTGTATATATGTGTGTTTGCATGGTTTTGCGCATGCGCTGTAGCATCTTTTTGCTTTTTTGGCTTTTTAAGTCTCTTCCGCTGTGTTTTTCACATGGGGAGTCCACATGGGGAGATAAGGCGGGATACAAATGAAGTTCTATTATTGTTATTTTTATAAAGTTACTAGCAGTCCCCTGCCACGCATTGCTGTGGCCCAGTCTGTGTATATGCATTTTGTGTGTGTGTGTGTGTATTTGTGTGTTTATGTGTACATATGTGGTTTTGTGCATGCGTTGTAATGTATTTTTATTTTTTGGCTTTTTAAGTCCCTTCCACTGTGTTTTTCAGTGTTTTTATGAGTGATAGTCACTCATTGGCCTGGTGTTGCAACTCAGAGTAAGCTTTGCCTTGCTCCCAAACACCACCACACAAGAGTTGTAGAATTTGTAGTTTATTGAGGAAAAATCCAAATCAAAATATAACATAAGCAATGCAAAGTTCCAAAGACATAGGTTAAATGCAGTACACAGTTCCAAAGGTCTTCAGGTAAAAACAAAAGACATAATCCTTTAAGCAAAGGTCAAAACAGAATCCATGATAAAAATAGTGAAACACAAGCCCCAAGAATCACGATGCAGGAAGCCCAAAGCGTGCTGCTTTAATGCCAAGGTTATTCCATGAAGCTTTCAGGCTAACAAGCCACGTTGAACTGACACTTTCCCTTCGTTAACTAGAAGCCTAAATACCTTTTGCTAACATGAAAACATTATGCTCTCTTCCGACAAGCTTTTGATGAGTGAACAACTCGGGACTATGTCTGTTCTTGTTTTTATTGTATTTTAAAGTTAATTGTATTGTTTTAATCTACTGCTGTAAACTGCTCCGAGCCAAATTGGGAGTAGCGGTATACAAGTCAAATAAATAAATAAATAAATAAACAAACATGAAAGTATTGCGATGACCTTTCCCCGAGCTGGCTTCTCTTCTGCTGGCTAGGCATGAACTCCTCCTGACCCGCCAATTAAGGCGTGCTTGCCGGGTCAGGTCACTATCAAGGCTTTCTGCACTCTCCCTACCACCGTGGGAAGGCAAAGGCCTCTCCACCTGTTCGTTATCTAGTTCATTTGTATTCCTTTCTTCTGAGAACCGCTTTGTTGACTCTCCAGCTGCACTATCTGCACTGTCTGTTGGAGCCTCAGAAAAAGACATAGGAACAGGCCCAGGAATCTGTGGCACAGAAAAAGAGCCAGAAATCTGAATCCCATCATCATCATCATCATCATCATCATCATCATCATCAGAGAACATCCCAGGCCCAGAATCATGCTGAACCACAACACCTGGTAGGTGTATTGTGTTCAAATTTGGTGTCCATTGGTCCAGTGGTTTTTATCTTAATCCCACAAACAAACATTACATTTTTATTTATATAGATGGGAACATTTCTTCTGTCATGTTTTCTGAATGCATTGCTAGAGGAATAATTTTGGTCTTATGCTTCCTTCCTTGGTTTCTTTAAACACAAATTTATAGATGAACCCTGAATGGTTTGCAACCTGCCTACCTTTGCAACTGCATTTCCATCTACAAACCTACACAACCCCTTCGATCTTTTGGGGAGGCTCTCCTCTCACTCCCACCTCCATGGCAGGTGCGGCTTGTGGGGTTGAGGGAGAGCACCTTCTCAGTGGTGGCCCCCCGGTTTTGGAACTCATTACCTGGGGAGATCAGGCTAGCTAGGACAGCAACATTGCTATTCATTGTAAGGTTTCATACATACATGCACACATTTTAACTAACAGATAAACCAGGCTTCCTCTTAAGGAATTTCACAAGCGTAATGATTTCACCAACTCCCTTTGAACTGGCTTCTGTTTCTTCTTCTTCTAGTCATTAGGCTGGGAGGAGCACACTTATTTAAAAGTGGTCCTTTTGAGGAGTTCAACATGTATTAAAGCTACTCATGATATGAGCATAGCAAACAATGAGCCTCACATATCACAACTTTGAGGAGTTATGGGAGAGTGTGCCGGTACATCTGTACCACGAGCTCCAACTTTATTTTTTTCTATTAAATATTTGCATGCATTCCAAGACTTCAGGGATTTTGCAAAAGGTGACTTCCCTTGGTTTGCAGTCATGGAGCAAGCCACCTGTCTATCATTGTTAAGTTTGGATCCGCCCCTTCTTTCAGAGACATGGGAGGAGAGGGAGAAATTTTTAGTTAGTCTTACAGAAGGAAACCAAGCTATAGGACGTGGAGTAGCTTCACCCGCAGAAGAATTTCGGGGAGAACAGTCCCAAAGCTCTGGCAGGGAGCTTACAGCCTCTCAGCCTTACAGCATCTGAGGGAAACAGCCCTAAAAGGTTTATTAAGAAATTCCAGAGGAAAGCAGCTTTACAGACCCAAAGAACTCCAGCTGGAGAATCTGCAAGCCTTTACTGGTAGGTCTACTCGGTGCTCAAGACGCAATTTGAATCCGGTAGTAGAACCCACATCAGTAAGGCTTAGACAGCCTGGGAGAGGTTAAAAAAGGGTTTTCCTCTTAAAGTGAAAGAACAGTGAACGAAGACAGTTGCCTGTCCCTTGAGGACAAGAGTAAGGAAGCCACCAGTTGACTCAAAGCCTTGAAGCATTTGTTTGACTCATTGAAGATTTGAGAAGTATCTGTTTAATTTGTTCAATAATAAAGGACTTTGTTAAACCTTTCAAGCCTCTAAGACCATTTCTACAGGAAAATCCTTGAGGGCCTCTCTTTGAGGCGCCCTGGCTTCCCGATGGGTATAAAGTGCACGTCCTATTCAAAGTCAATTGTTACAGGCCCAGCGTGTGACAGAACAGAGAGGGACTGGCTATAAATCCCCATGTTTGCCATTGGTTATGCTAGGTTGGTTAGTTCCAGGATCCACAACAATTAGGGATATGCAGATCTATCAACCTTCAGCTCCTTCAGGTTGTGAGTGCAATCATTTCGAAATCTCATATCCTTCATCTCTGTATGAGGCATTTTAATAAAATGTTTAGGTTCTTGTAGGTTTTTTCGGGCTATAGGGCCATGTTCTAGAGGCATTTCTCCTGACGTTTTGCCTGCATCTATGGCAAGCATCCTCAGAGGTAGTGAGGTCTGTTGGAATTAGGAAAATGGGTTTATATATCTGTGGAATGACTGGGGTGGGGCAAAGAGCTCTCTGCTGAAGCTAGGTGTGAATGTTTCAGCTGACCACCTTCATTAGCATTTGAAGGCTTGGCTGAGCCTGGGAAAATGTTCTGTTGAGAGGTGTTAAGATGTGCCTGGTTGTTTCCTCTCTGCTGTTTTGCTGTTGTAATTTTAGAGTTTTTTTAATACTGGTAGCCAGATTTTGTTCATTTTCATGGTCTCTTCCTTTCTGTTGAAATTGTCCACATGCTTGTGGATTTCAGTGGCTTCTCTGTGTAGTCTGACATGGTGGTTGTTGGAGTGGTCCAGCATTTCTGTGTTCTCAAATAATATGCTGTGTCCAGGTTGGTTCATCAGGTGCTCTGCTATGGCTGACTTCTCTGGTTGAAGTAGTCTGCAGTGCCTTTCATGTTCCTTGATTCGTGTTTGGGCAATGCTGCTGCGTTTGGTGGTCCCTCTGTAGACTGTCCACAGCTGCATGGTACACGGGAGACAAGCCACGAGAGTACAGATGAAGATCCACCCAGAGGAAAAGTGTTCTTGCCACACATCAAGGGAACCACTGACCGCAGAGGGAAGCTGATGAGGAAACACAACATACAAACCACCTACAGACCCACCAAGAAAATCCAACAAATGCTCCGTTCAGCAAAGGACAAGAGGGATCCTCTCACCTCTGCAGGAGTCTACCGTATACCATGCAGCTGTGGACAAGTCTACATAGGGACCACCAAGTCTACATAGGGACCACCAAGTCTACATAGGGACCACCAAATGTCAGGAGAAATGCCTCTAGAACATGGCCCTATAGCCCGAAAAAACCTACAAGAACCTAGTGATTCCAGCCATGAAAGCCTTCGACAATACAATAAAATGTTTGTTCCATTCATGTTCACCCATTTTTTTTAACAGAGACAAATAGCATTTTATCCCTTCTGAATGAGTCCTTCAAAGGCAGTGGGGCAAAATGGGCACAATACTACATATTTCTGATTGGGAGGGAGCCAATGTTCATTGATACCAGTCAGTAGGAGCTTATAAGGGATGAATAGTGAGGTGAGACTTTCAATTAAGGTCGGGGTGAAAGTGCATCATGAGGATGGCACTGTAGATGGAACAAACAGAAATGGGATATATGATCACTCCCGGAAGGCAAATTGTAAGAGCCAACTTTTTAGATCTTTCTTAAAAGCTGACAAGGTAGGGGCTTGTCTAATCTCACTAGGTAGTGAGTTCCAAAGCCGAGGGGCCACAGCGGAGAAGGCTCTCTCCCTCATCCCCACAAGTCGTACTTGTGATGGAGGTGGGAGCGAGAGGAGGGCCTCCCTAGAGGATCGAAGAGATCATGAAGGTTTATGGTAGGGGATGTGGTGATGAAGGTAGGCAGGTCCCAAATCGTTCAGGGCTTTGTAGGTGATAACCTGCATCTTGAATTGGGACTGGAAGAGGAACGGCAACCAATGGAGATCCTTAAACAAGGGATAGACAATTGAAGGGAGATGTTGACAAGCTGGAATGTGTCCAGAGGAGGGCGACTAAATTGATCAAGGGTCTGGAGAACAAGCCCCATGAGGAGCGGCTTAAGGAGCTGGGCATGTTTAGCCTGAAGAAGAGAAGGCTGGGAGGAGATTTGAGAGCCATGTATCAATATGTGAGAGGAAGCCACCGGGAGGAGGGAGCAAGCTTGTTTCCTGCTTCCCTGGAGACTAGGACGCAATGGAACAATGGCTTCAAACTACAAGAGAGGAGATTCCATCTGAACATGAGGAAGAACTTCCTGACTATTAGAGCTGTTCAGCAGTGGAACTCTCTGCCCTGGAGTGTGGTGGAGACTCCTTCTTTGGAGGCTTTTCAACAGAGGCTGGATGGCCATCTGTCGGGGGTGCTTTGAATGCAATTTTCCTGCTTCTTGGCAGAAAGGGGTTGAACTGGATGGCGCACGAGATCTCTTCCAAATCAATGATTTTATAATTCCAGACCGTTCCCTGTAATTCGCCCCAATGTGAGAGGGCGCGCACTTTAGGTGCCGTCTGGATGCACCCTGAGTCGACACTGCCATATAATCCAGTTCAATGTGGATTTTACACAGCTGTGTGGAAAGTGGCCCTGATGTTGCTTCTCAAGAAAAGCTTAAAAAGGAAAACGCTCCTTTCTTTTTCGCAGAATCTTTGGGAGCTTTTCCCAAGAGAAACTTGTCTGCCTTCATTGTTACCGAGCTTCTGACAGGCAGTTGAACTGTCCTTTGGTGTCAGGACTTTGGTTTTGAAAATCATTTTTGCTCTCTTTTTAAAGAAACTGTTCTCATTTTGATTTTTTTTCATGTGTTAGTATTAATATACGAGGGTTGAATGAAAAGTAATGCTTTCACGTTTGTAACACCTCAACAGATGGCAGTACTGGTATGCGGCAGGTACGGGCTTGTTCAGTAGACTCTCCTCTACAGTCCCATTCTGGCAGGAAGCCTTAGCATTGAACGGTTGTGTCGTTAAAGTGTGAAGTATGGAACACTGCACAGACGGTTGGTCAATGCGACTTAAGCAACGTGCAGTCATTGAATTCTTGACAGCAGAAGGTGTCATCCCAAAAGTAATGAAAAGTAATGCCTTCACCTTCGTAACTCCTCAACAGATGGCAGTACAAGTATGCGGCAGGTACTGGTTTGTTCAGTAGACTCTCCTCTACAGTCCCATTCTGGTGGGAAGACTTAGCATTGAACGGTTGGGTTGTTAAAGGGCGAAGTAGGGAACCCTGCACAGACGGTTGGTCAATGCGACTTAAGCAATGTGCAGTCAATGAATTCTTGACAGCAGAAGGTGTCACCCCAAAGGAGATTCATCAGAGAATGCAAGTTGTTTATGGTGATTGTGTTGGTAGCCACCTTGGCAGCCACCTCTCCACCAAAGTCAACATCGATGCCGAAATACAACACCGCCTGAGCTCTGCAAGTGCAGCATTTTCCCGAATGAAGCAGAGAGTGTTTGAGGACCGGGACATCCGTAGGGATACCAAAGTGCTTGTTTATAGAGCTATTGTCCTCCCAACCCTGCTATATGCCTGTGAGACGTGGACTGTCTACAGACGTCACATGCAACTCCTGGAACGATTCCATCAGCGCTGCCTCCGGAAAATCCTGCAAATCTCCTGGGAAGACAAGCGGACAAACGTCAGTGTGCTGGAAGAAGCAAAGACCACCAGCATTGAAGCGATGGTCCTCCAACATCAACTCCGCTGGGCCGGCCACGTTGTCCGGATGCCTGACCACCGTCTCCCAAAGCAGTTGCTCTACTCCGAACTCAAGAACGGAAAACGGAATGTTGGAGGACAGGAAAAGAGATTTAAAGATGGGCTCAAAGCCAACCTTAAAAACTCTGGCATAGACACTGAGAACTGGGAAGCCCTGGCCCTTGAGCGCTCCAGCTGGAGGTCAGCTGTGACCAGCAGTGCTGCAGAATTTGAAGAGGCACGAGTGGAGGGTGAAAGAGAGAAACGTGCCAGGAGGAAGGCACATCAAGCCAACCCCGACCGGGACCGCCTTCCACCTGGAAACCAATGCCCTCACTGCGGAAGAAGATGCAGAGCAAGAATAGGGCTCCACAGCCACATACGGACCCACAGGGAAACCCATAATGGAAGACCATCTTACTCGTCCAACGAGGGATCGCCTAAGTAAGTAAGTGTGTTGATGTGAGTACTGTGCGTCATTGGGCAAGAAAGTTTAAAGATGTTGAGGGGGAACATCTGACTTGCATGACAAACAAAGAGTTGGACATCCTGTGACAACAACCACTGAGTTTCACAAGCAAAAGGTTGACAGATTGATTCAAGACAATCGTTGTATCACTTGGAGCGAAATTTCAAGCATAATTGGGTTTCACAAGAACGTGTGGGTCACATTATTGCTTTGCTTGGCTATCAGAAGATCTGTGCATGATGGGTACGTTGAGAGATGCTGGTTGCAGAAACAGAGTGTCAACTTCTTCCGTAACAGCTTCAGAAAACTTGTTCATCGTTAGCAGAAATATATCCAATTGTCTTTTGATTGTGTGGAAAAGTGAATAGTGGTAGTTAAAGAGCACATTCTAAGGATTATTTCTGCGTTTATTAAAATATTCCCATCCAAACCCAAGTAGTGAAGGTGGAGGCATTACTTTTCATTCAACCCATGTACTTTGCTTCTGAGACACTGGCAGCCGGGATTATTTCCATCACCACCACCACCATTCATATGTATGAATGATCAATAAGAGAAAAGGAAAGTGTGGAGTGGTGTCAATGGCGCTCTCTGTTTCAGAGTTTTTCCCAAATGCGCAAAGTTCCTCCCTCTAATTTCACGAGCACATGGCTTTGTCATCTCTCACTGTGGTCCCAACAAAGAAAAGATCCAGATGTCTGGAATTTAAAGGAGAGCAGGAAGACATTCTGCCGTTAAAGGTCTGGATCCATAAATCAACGGCATCAAAAGACTCCTACTATATTAGATTTTGGTAACTTCTTCTCCCCGAAGCCTCCACCCACTTCATATTAAATAGGAAATGTAACCAATCCTTATATTATTGTTCTCGGTTTTATGAGTCTCAAGCAGAAAATATCTCCCTCCTTTGAATTTTATATTGAAATAAATTGTAAATAGAGGCCATAAAAAAGAGTAACACCCAGAACAATGGAAGAACTTTTTAAAACTCTGCAATTATAATTCTTAGAGTACATCATGTCGATGCTTGTGGGGCGGCTAGAGCAAAGCGATCCAAGCAGAAGGAAGATGTGGCATGCTTAAGGACCTGAGGTTTGATGCAATCAGATTGTTAATTAAAATCTGAAATGGTGGCTGGCATCCTTTTAGGCAGTTACAGTTACATAACTGATTCTCACATTTGAACTTGAGTCAACAGTATAATGCAGCAGCTAAAAAAACTAATGTGATTTTAGGCTGCCTCATAGGAGTTTAGTGTCTAGATCAGTGGTTCTCAACCTTCCTAATGCCGTGACCCCTTGATACAGTTGCTCATGTTGTGGTGACCCCCCAACCATAACATTATTTTTGTTGGTACTTTATAACTGTAATGTTGCAATTGTTATGAATTGTAATTCATAACAGCATTTTCCCAAATGAAGCAGAGAGTGTTTGAGGACCGGGACATCCGTAGGGAGACCAAGTGGCTTGTTTATAAAGCTATTATCCTCCCAACCCTGCTATACGCCTGCGAGATGTGGACTGTCTACAGATGTCACATGCAACTCCTGGAACGATTCCATCAGCGCTGCCTCCGGAAAATCCTGCAAATATCTTGGGAAGACAAGCGGACAAACGTCAGCATGCTGGAAGAAGCAAAGACCACCAGCATTGAAGCGATGGTCCCCTGCCATCAACTCTGCTGGGCCGGCCATGTTGTCCGGATGCCTGACCACCGTCTCCCAAAGCAGTTGCTCTACTCTGAACTTAAGAACGGAAAACGGAATGTTGGTGGACAGGAAAAGAGATTGAAAGATGGCCTCAAAGCCAACCTCAAAAACTCTGGCATAGACACTGAGAACTGGGAAGCCCTGGCCTTGAGCGCTCCAGGTGGAGGTCCACTGAGACCAGCAGTGCTGCAGAATTCGAGGAGGCACGAGTGGAGAGTGAAAGAGAGAAACGTGCCAGGAGGAAGGCGGGTCAAGCCAACCCCAACCGGGACCGCCTTCCACCTGAAAACCAATGCCCACACTGCAGAAGAAGATGCAGAGCAAGAATAGGGCTCCACAGCCACATGAGGAAACCCATTATGGAAGACCATCTTACTCGTCCAACGAGGAATCGCCTAAGTAAGTAAATAAGTAAGGAATTGTAATGTAAATATCTGATATGCAGGATGTAGTTTCATTCACTGGACCAAATTTGGCACACATACCCAATATACTGGTGGAATTGGGGGGTGATTTTGTCATTTGGGAGTTGTAGTTGCTGGGATTTACAGTTAACCTACAATCAAAGAGCATTCTGAACCCCACCAACAATGGAATTGAACCAAACTTCTCACACAGAATTCCCATAACCAACAGAAATACTGGAAGGGCTTGGTGGGCACTGACCTTGAGTCTGGGAGTTGTAGTTCACCTACATTCAGAGAGCACTGTGGACTCAAACAATGATGAATCTGGGCCAAACTTGGCATGAATACTCAATATACCCAAAATGTGAACACTGGTGGAGTTTGGGAAAAATAGACCTTGACATTTGGGAGTTGTAGTTGCTGGGATTTATAGTTCACCTACAATCAAAGAGCATTCTTAACCCCACCAATGATTGAAACTTCCCACATAGAACCCCCATGACCAACAGACAATACTGTGTTTTCTGATGGTCCTTGGTGACCCCTCGGACACCCCCTCGTGACCCCCACAAGGGTCCCGACCCCCAGGTTGAGAAACACTGGTCTAGATGGAGGAAAATCAATCTCGCTCTATTCCGCATTGCTCAGACCTCATTCTGTGTCCACAATTCAAGAAGGATATTGATTCTAAGCTGGAATATGTTCAGAGGAGGGTGACCAAAATGATAAAAGCTTCGGAAATAATAAATCCTTATGGTGAGCAGCTGAAGGAGTTAGTGTTGCACTCCAGGACAGGAAAAGCCCCCTGACTTTAAACACCACACCATTGGATGGGAAACAATCGTTTTATTGAAGATAATTTAAAAAGCAGTAAAGTAAAAAAAAACACTTTAAAGATACAGGTAAATCCAATTAGGTAGGAAGATAAGCAGGAGCAAAGTTGTCCAGGGTAATAGTCCAGCAAAGTCCATAAAAACAAAGTCAAAACTTTCCAAATAAAATGCAAGAAATCAGGAAACATGAATCCAAAGCATGAATATAAAAGCAAAGAATCCAAGAATCAAAACCATGAAAGAAAGGCACTTAAAACATGAATTTTCTAAGCAAAGCTTCCTTGAAACAAGGATGAGATGTTGACTTGATTCCAAACGATGCTTCATCTGACTATATATCCTGTACTTGCGACTTTTATCTCCTTGTTAGCTATGTCTCTAGCGCTCAGAAATTGGTTTCGCTTTAACTGAGAAGTTCTTATCTTTTTCTTTCGGAGCCTGCCAGACTGCTGAATCCACTGTTCGGCTCTCCTGTTTTGTCTGATCTCCTCTCACCTATCTATTTGCTCATTAATTTCTGCAGCTGGGCCAGGTGCCCAGCTGTTTTCATGTTCCCTATCATGGGAACTCTC
>NW_026847993.1:43024010-43115561 GCF_025583915.1 Anolis sagrei ordinatus
TTCAAGGGTACCTGGGTTTGAAGAATGGGGTTAAGGAAGCATCCCTCCTAGGACCCTTTCCTTAGACACAAGCTGGGCTCACAGGGAAACCCCATGCAAGCAACAGGCAGCCTCTCCATGTGACGTGGTGCGGAATACGGGAGGCTGCTACGTGGTCCTGTAATGGATGAAAATGTGTGATGACTGAGCCCTTACTGTTATGGTCATTGGGCCAAACCAAACTGGCCAAAGGAAACCAACCACTCCAAATCCTAGCATGTCTTGAAGTCCAGTGGAACTCATTCTTTGAAGGATTTTAAATGGAGACTGGATGGCCATCTGTCAGGAGTGCTTTGTTTTTGTCATGAAAGAATGGGGTTGGGCTGGTTGGCCCTTATAGTATCTTCCAACTCTATTATTCTGTGGCTCTTGAGTTTGCACTGATGGTCACTGTGGATTAGAGGGACATGCCCAGTATTTGGAAATGATATGTGTGTGTGTGTGTTTGTGTGTAGATAGATAGATATAGATATATAGCATGAGCACAAACAGATTGCTATAGTAGATGGACACGTTCCCAGAACCAGCTCGGCAGTTCCCCGGTTCTTCCACGCAGCAGTGTTGTGCCCATGCAGCTGAGTGATAATTCTGCCATTACGTTTAAAAATCAAGACTGGAAATTGAAGGGAACAGCAGTTTTTGTTGCTTTACTTCTCCCTTTTATTGCAGACTGTATGTCTGCGAGACACAAGTGCATGTATCCGCCTAATAAAAGCAGTTATCAGAAACATAACTTTTTATATTTATAATTGAAATTGTAAATTAGGGTGTAAAGGAAGAAGCAGGCATTGTTCTTTTTGTCTGAAAACGAAATCATTGTTTGGGTACATAATGCTTCGTGTGCCATTAATCAGTGCAGTTGGCTACTGTTGTTTAACGCACAGTTTGTGATTTGTAAGCAAGCGGCTCGGTTAAACAAATAGGCCTGATTTTTTTTTTGCTGCCATGCAAAATGTGGCCCCCTCCCTTCCCATAGATTCTTATGAGCTTTAATCAAACCAAGGCATCCTTTTGCTCACAAAACACTTAAAAATAGTCTGCCCTGGGAGACAAATAGCATAGACCATGAATTCCAGGCAGGAATCCACCAGCAGAGATTCAGAAAGGACACCTGCATCCATTTGACTAGGATCAATGTGTTATAGAGCAGGAATTTAGGGGTTTTTGCCAGGAGGAAGAGACCAATCAGACTCTTTAAAGAGTTCGTTACCCTGGCGAGACAGAGAGAAGCACCCAATCACTGATTTTTCCCAATAAAGGGTCTCACCAAGTTGAAGGAAGCACCACTGAGGTTTATTGGCAATTCAGCTAAAAAGGATGCAGAGCGGCAATCATTCGCCAAGCAGAGCATGTGGTTACAGAATTAAAGGCCATTTTTATAGAAAATACAGAGTTGTGGGTTTCAAATCTCCCCGCTCCCTGCCCTCTGCCTGGCTGAAAAGTGATTGGCTGATGCCCCAACAGCTGGGAGGAGGTTCGGCTGCCCTCTGAGTGCGTGGGCCAATCACAGGGCTGCTGCGGTGCACCTGGGCCTGTCAGAAGGCTCCTGCCACTTCAGCACGTCAGTGAATCAGGAGGGAGGGAGGCAGGACAAGGGAATACAATGCATTCTTGAGTGGATTATGGAAACTCAGGAAATGTCCAAATGCCTGGCGAGTCCTAGAAAGGCCTGTGAACTAGGCTAGTCTATTGTCCTGTGATGGGTGGCAATAAACATAAACGAACATAATCCAGGTTTTCTTTAACAGCACAGACAGGGGAACAATGGGGGCAAACTTAGGTGGATGTCTTTAGTGAGAGGCTGAATGGGTGACAGGTTGGGAGGGGGAAACTTTTCGAGGGTTTCCCCTTATCCCATGGAGAAGAGACTTTAAAAGCCAAAAAAAAAAAAACCCCACCAAAATTACATTACAACGCATGCGCAAAACCACATATTGTTGGGGTTCAGCCTGAGTTTGAACTTGAACCTGTTTCTCTGTTTGTTCCTCCTGATGCTAATGAAAATATATTTACTGATGCTAATGGAAATTTACCTCTTGATGCCAAATGCTCCTGAAATTAGTGAGGAAGAAACTTCTGTAGGTTTGGAAAATGCCAATGTTCCTGAAATTAGTGAGGAAGGAACTTCTGTAGATTTGGAAAATGAAAGTACCAGTGTTCATGAGAATGTTTCAGAGGGAAGCCTTGACCTTTCACTCCCTTCTGCACCTGGTTATTTTAATGAGAACAGAAGGGGCCAGATTTGGCAAGACAGAAGTAAATCACTCAGCTTGCGAAGGTCTTCCAAATTAAAAGAAATACAAACAATGGCTTCAAAGCAGAGGGGCGGTTCACGGAACCAATTCTTAGGCTTGAAGTGCCTTCCGCCGGGCTGACTTTCTCAGTTCAGGCATCGTTTCAGATTGATGAAGACCTTGGCAGTTCTCCCGGTTTCCCTGGCCATGGTCTTGAAAGATTTCTAGGATATCAAGCACGGTTAGTGGATTGCTAACAGGTTCCAGTATTTCACAGTGTGGCTTTGGGTTTTGTTTTGTCCATTTAAATTAATGTTTGATGATTTTGCTGTGGCTTTTGACTTGCATTTTTCCTTTATTTTGTAATCATTTTTCTTCAATAAAAAAGGATCGTTTTTCACAGTCAAGTGTGGTGGATAGTTATCTTAGGGCCTCGTTCCCTGCTCTGGATTGCAACACATATACACATACACAAATACACACACACACACACACACACATAAACACACAAAACACATCAACATGTGGCAGGGGATGGCTAGTATGTATATAAATAAAAATGTAATGTTTGTTTGTGGGATTAACATAACTCAAAAACCACTGTATGAATTGATACCAAATTTGGACACAAGACACCTCTCAGGCCAACAAGTGATCATCACTCATAAAAACACAGAAGAAGAGACTTAAAAAGCCAAGAAATAAAAAATACATTACCACGCATGTGCAAAACCATATATATGCACATATACACATACATAGTACACACACAAAACACATATACACAGACTGGGCCACAGCAACTCGTGGTAGGGGACAGCTAGTTTTAAATAAGTGCGCTCCTCCCAGCCTAATGACTAAAAGAAGAAAGAGAAGCCAGTTCAAAGGGAGTTGGTGAAATCATTCCGCTTGTGAAATTCCTTAAGAGGAAGCCTGGTTTGTCCGTTTCGTGAAATGTGTGCGCGTGTGTATGAAATCTTACATTGAATAGCAATGTTGCCGTCCTGGCCCGACATCACACTAACGATGTGAATGCGATTTGTTTTGTAATTAATAGCATTTAAGTTCCAGCTTAGTCAGTTTTGATTAAGCCCACATTAGCTTAATTCAATCTGCAAAGCCTTCGCCTGCGAGGACTATTGAGGGAGGAATGCATTCGGATGGACAGAGGGACGCATCTTCATTGGATTGCTAGCCACCTCTGAGTAGTTAACGGCCGGATCAATACGGCTCCTAGAGCTATAATAAAATGCCTTCGACAAGCTCATCTGTGGCTGGGAACACAGGATACACATTGATTTCCTGGCCTGATATAACCCATTTACCTATTCAGTTAGTCCGTTAAGGAAGGTGTAAGGCTACCAAGGCCCCAGGGACCAATGATGCCTGTAAGTAGGTTAGCAAATCCTTGACAATGTCTTAATCTGCCTTAGAGTTACTACTTCCAAATAGATGCATTTCCTGGAACAAAAGGAAAGGGACAATTGGATGGAGATACACCTGGTTTCAGAACTCTTGGGCACTTACAGTCGTGCCCAATCACCTTCTGCCCTTACTTACTTACTTACTTAGGCAATCCCTCATTGTTTGAGTGGGATAGTCCTCCAAGATCGGTGTACTGGTGATGGGTCCGTAGGTGACTGTGGAGCCCGATTCTTGGTCTGCATGTTCTCCCGCAGTGAGGCATTGGTTTCCAGGTGGAAGGTGGTCCCAGTCAGGGTTGGCTTGATGTGCCTTCCTCTTGGCACGTTTCTCTCTGACCACCGTCTCCCAAAGCAGTTGCTCTACTCTGAATTTAAGAATGGAAAACGGAACGTTGGTGGGCAAGAAAAGAGATTGAAAGATGGGCTCAAAGCCAACCTTAAAAACTCTGGCATAGACACTGAGAACTGGGAAGCCCTGGCCCTTGAGCGCTCCAGCTGGAGGTCAGCTGTGACCAGCAGTGCTGCAGAATTTGAAGAGGCACAAATGGAGGGTGAAAGAGAGAAACGTGCCAGGAGGAAGGAGCATCAAGCCAACCCCGACCGAGACCGCCTTCCACCTGGAAACCAATGCCTTCACTGTGGGAGAAGATGTGGATCAAGAATAGGGCTCCACAGCCACCTACGAATCCACAAGGAAACCCATCATGGAAGACCATCTTACTCGTCCAACGAGGGATCACCTAAGTTCTCTCTTTCACCCTCCATTCGTGCCTCTTCAAATTCTGCAGCACTGCTGGTCACAGCTGACCTCCAGCTGGAGCACTCAAAGGCCAGGGCTTCCCAGTTCTCAGTGTCTATGCCAGAGTTTTTAAGGTTGGCTTTGAGCCCATCTTTAAATCTCTTTTCCTACCCACCAACATTCCATTTTCCGTTCTTGAGTTCGGAGTAGAGCAACTGCTTTGGGAGACAGTGGTCGGGCATCCGGACAACGTGGCTGGTCCAGCGGAGTTGATGGCGGAGGACCATCGCTTCAATGCTGTTGGTCTTTGCTTCTTCCAGCACCCTGACATTTGTCTGCCTGTCTTCCCAAGAGATTTGCAGGATTTTTTGGAGGCAGCGCTGATGGAATCGTTCCAGGAGTTGCATGTGACATCTGTAGACAGTCCACGTCTCGCAGGCATATAGCAGGGTTGGGAAGACTATAGCTTTATAAACAAGCACCTTGGTCTCCCTATGGCTGTCCCGGTCCTCAAACACGTCTTGCAGGCATACAGCAGGGTTGGGAGGACAATCATCACCTGAGCTTTGCAAGTGCAGCATTTTCCTGAATGAAGCACAGAATTGTTGTAGGTTTTTCCGGGCTATATCCATGTAGAAATTAGCTATGGCCGGGCTGAGGGGGCTCCCCATAGCTACTCCATCTTTCTGTTCATAGCTACTTTCAGTGGGACAATGACCAACAGACCTCACTACCTCTGAGGATGCTTGCCATAGATGCAGGTGAAACGTCAGGAAAAAATGCCTCTAGAACATGGCCATATAGCCCAGAAAAAACAACAACAACCCAATCCTGTGTTCCTCTGGACATCTCGCAGGCATATAGCAGGGTTGGGAGGACAATAGCTTTATAAGCAAGCACCTTGGTATCCCTATGGATGTCCCGGTCCTCAAACACTCTGTGCTTCATTTGGAAAAATGCTGCACTTGCAGAGCTCAGGCAATGTTATATTTCAGTGTCAATGTTGACTTTTGTGATGAGATGGCTGCCAAGGTAGTGGAAATGGCCAACATTTTCCAATGTTACACCATTAAGCTGTATTTCTGGCATTTTCTTCTTTTCTTCTGCCCAGCTGCAAGCATCCCATCCATGCCGTATTTGGGGGCCACCCATGACCAGATCCATGTTGAAGGAGTGGATCATTCTCTTTGGAGGAACAGGACATGGATTCCACCTAATTGGCTTCTGTGTCTTTAGCAGGGCCCTCTGCCAAGCTGCTGGATCGAAACTTTTGCACACTTGTGATTCCAGTAACAAGACTGACTTATGACGCTGCCAGCCTTGAAATGTCCGTGTTAGGAGAAAAGAAGAGAGAGAGAGAACGAGAAAGGAGGAGGCCCAACTATGGAGCGATCTGTCATCCTCCCCCTGTTCCCTCCCTCTATTCACTCACTCAGATGACTTTCTCGAACCTGATAGAGCAAGAAGCGATAGAGATGGATATTTAGTTGCGGGGACAGATGAATCAACACCGCATCGACCCAAGCAAGAGTTGTTGTGGCAGTTTTATTTATTTTCTGTATTGCAAAGAGCTCCCCCTCCTTCGTCATCCTCGCCCTCCGCATTGCCTCCTGGACCTCCACATGGCCATCAGGGCCATATTGGAATTGGGAATGAGGCCGGAGGGCGGTTGCAAGCTCTCCTGGAACATGGCTTTGATGGGCAAGGAGGGAGAAATAAGAGGAAATGCTGAGTTGGCACAAGAACTCTCAACTCTGAGAAGACTGCATTTTACATTTTGGAGGAGATAGATGATGCCTTTCGGTTTTTCGCCGATGAGGGCCATCACCAGAGCTGTCCGAGGGAAACTTGGAGAGGGCTGCGGTATCTTTCAGAGTTATACAGAAGAGGGGAATTTCAACAGGTTTCACTTGTTATGTGGTTGCAGGATGAGCAACATCTGCTGAAATCCCTTCTTCTGCACAGCCGGTAGCTCTAGCTATCGTAGACGTGGCTGTAGCTAGTAGTTACACATATTCATTTTTGTTGTTGTTATATCCACCCACAAAATTTATATATTGTCTACTAGCCATCCCCTGCCACGCATTGCTGCGGCCCAGTTTGTGTATATGTGTTTGTGTGTATATATGCCAAGATTATGGCAACAAGAATGATTGACAACTGGGAAATAGAGGGAGAAAACGTGGAGGCCGTGACAGACTTTGTATTTCTAGGCGCAAAGATGACTGCAGATGCAGACTGTGGCCAGGAAATCAGGAGACGCTTCCTTCTTGGGAGGAGAGCAATGTCCAGTCTCGACAAAATAGTAAAGAGTAGAGACATCAGACTGGCAACAAAGATCCATTGCCTAGTCAAAGCCATGGTATTCCCTGTAGTCACCTACGGATGTGAGAGCTGGACCTTAGGGAAGGCTGAGCGAAGGAAGAGAGATGCTTTTGAACTGTGGTGTTGGAGGAAAGTTCTGAGAGTGCCTTGGACTGCAAGAAGATCCAACCAGTCCATCCTCCAGGAAATAAAGCCCGACTGCTCACTGGAGGGAAGGATAGTAGAGACAAAGTTGAAGTACTTTGGCCACATCATGAGGAGACAGCAAAGCCTAGAGAAGGGAATGATGCTGGGGAATGGAAGGCAAAAGGAAGAGGGGCCGACCAAGGGCAAGATGGATGGATGGCATCCTTGAAGTGACTGGACTGACCTTGAAGGAGCTGGGGGTGGTGACGGCCGACAGGGAGCTCTGGCGTGGGCTGGTCCATGAGGTCACGAAGAGTCGGAGATCGACTGAATGAATGAACAACAACATGTATTATTTATTAATTAATTAATTAATTATTATTATTATTATTATTATTATTATTATTAAAACTTATATACCGCCACTCCACTGGGACTTGGAGTGGCTTAATCCCGACAAGACAGAGGTCCTTCTGGTCAATCGTAAACCGGATCGGGGTATAGGGTGGGAACCTGTGTTGGACGGGGTTACTCCCCCTGAAGTCACAGGTCCGCAGTTTGGGTGTCCTCTTGGACTCATTACTTATGCTTGAGGCTCAGGCGTCGGCGGTGTCCGGGAGGGCTTTTGCACAATTGAGACTCGTGCGCCAACTGCAACCGTACCTTGTGAAGGCTGATCTGTCCGGGGTGGTCCATGCCTTGGTCACCTCTAGATTGGACTACTGTAATGCGCTCTACATGGGGCTGCCCTTGAAAACAGCTCGGAAATTCCAACTGGTCCAATGGTTGGCGGCCAGGTTGTTAACTGGTGCTCCTTACAGAGAAAGGTCAACCCTCCTGTTTAAGGAGCTCCATTGGCTGCCGTTCATCTTCCAGTCTCAATTCAAGGTGCAGGTGCTCACCTACAAAGCCCTAAATGGTTTGGGACCCACCTATCTGCATGACTGCATCTCCATATATGAACCCACACGATCCCTTCAATCATCTGGAGAGGCCCTGCTCACGATCCCACCTGCGTCGCAAGCGCGTTTGGTGGGGACGAGGGACAGGGCGTTCTCTGTGGTGGCCCCCTGACTCTGGAACTCTCTCCCCAAGGACAACAGAACAAGTCCCAATGTTGGCAGTCTTTAGGAAGTGCCTGAAGACCTGGCTGTTCCAGTGTGCCTTTCCAGAATAGGAAACTCCTAGCATCATGACCCAAATGCACTTTGTTAGAGATTTAGGATTGTCTGCACATTGCACCTACCTCCAAAACCTCTACATTTCACCTGTCATGTCCAGCACTTTTAAATTTTGTTCATTACATTGGCCCGGCCTTAGGTTTTAAATGCGTCATGATGTCAGTTTTTAGTGTTTTATTTTTTGCTTGATGTTTATTGTTTGCTTTATGAGTTTTATTGCTGTATTGTTATGTTGTTGTCTCGTTGGTGGCCTTGGCCTTTGTAAGCCGCACCGAGTCCTTCGGGAGATGTTAGCGGGGTACAAATAAAGTTAATAATAAATAATAATAATAATAATTACAAGAACAGGCTAAAATCGAACACAATTTAAAAACAATTTAAAACAATTTAAAAACAGCAATATCAAAGATCAAAAGCCTGTCGAAACAGGTATGTCTTACATGCCCTGCGGAAAGCTGGTAAGTCCCGCAAGGCACGGACTTCAGGTGGCAGAGCATTCCAGAGTGATGGTGCCACTGCTGTGAAGGCTCTGCGTCTGATTGCTGTTAGACGCAAGGTCTTGACACTGGGAATTTCCAATAGATCTTGGTCCTCAGAACGGAGGGATCTCTGGGGTTGGGAGGGGGTGAGGCGGTCCCTCAGGTACATCGGCCCCAGACCATGCAAGGCCTTAAAGGTGAGTACCATCCCTTTGAAAGTGATCCGGTGCTCAATTGGTAACCAATGTAGCTGCAGTCAGATTGGGGTGATGTGGCATCTCATCGGAATTCCGAACAGCTGCATTTTTCTCCAACTTGAGCTTCCGGATCACTGACAGAGGAAGGCCAATGTAGAGGGCGTTACAGTAGTCCAGTCTTGAGATGACCGTGGCCTGGATCACCGTAGCGAAGTCGTCCCTGGACAGGGAGGGGGCCAGCCGTCTAGCCTGCCGCAGGTGAAAGAAGGCGGTTCTGCTCACGGCGGAGACCTGGGCCTCCATCGTCAGCAGAGGGTCCAAAAGGACTCCCAGACTCTTTACCAATGATGGGCATAGCGCCTCGCCATCCAGGGTAGGCAGCTGGATATCCCCACTGCCTGGTTGACCCAGCCATAGGATCTCCGTCTTTGCTGGATTCACCCTTAACCTGCTGGCACGCAGCCATCCAGTCACGGCCTCGAGGCACTGATGGAAACAATCGGGTACAGAGTCCGGTTGGCCTTCCATCTTCAGTACATGCTGAGTGTCATCAGCGTTCTGGTAACACTCCAGCCCAAAACTTCGAACCAGCTGAGCAAGTGGTCACATATAAATGTTAAACAACAGAGAGTGTATATTTGTGTATATGTGTATATGTGGTTTTGTGCATGCATTGTAATTTTTTTTGGCTTTTTAAGTCTCTTCCACTGTGTTTTCCAGTGTTTTTATGAGTGATTGTCACTTGTTGGCCTGAGAGGTGTCTTGTGTCCAAATTTGGTGTCAATTCGTACAGTGATTTTTGAGTTATGTTAATTCCACAAACAAACATTAGGCAGTTTCCAAGGTCCAAAGGCAAAATAACATGAAGTATCATCCACAAGCATTGGTCAAACAAGAATCCATGGCAGCATGCAAAGTCCCCAGAAACCAGGATCAAAACCAAAGTCCCCAAGAGCCAAAAGCGTTCCCCAAAAGCCAAGGCAATTCCAGAGAAGTTAACAGGGTGTAAGCAAAGTTGCACTGACAAAGGATTGACTTCAATCAGATCGTTAAATATGTTTTCCTAGCATGAAAGCATTACGTTGACCTCGACCTTCCCGTTTGGTAGCAAGCTGAGCAATTTGGCGTACCCTTAATTGCAAACGGTCCTCCCTAACCAGATCTCCATCACCTTCAAGGCCGAATAACTCATTATCCTGGGGCTGGCCAGCCTGGGAATCGACAGGCACTGAGCTCACAGATGGAGTGGTTGACTCCTCCACCTGTAGCTGTGAAGTTATTATTATTATTATTATTATTATTATTATTATTATTAAACTTTATTTGTACCCCGCTAGCATCTCCCAGAGGATTCGATGCGGCTTACACAGGCCGAGGCCTCAACAACACAACATAACAATACAATCAAGCAAATCAAACAATTAAAACAAAATAAGCAAAGTAAACAACAGGCACAGTACATTAAAACACAATAAAACTGGGCCGGGCCAAAAGGTGGGTACAAGGATTAAAAGTGCTGATTCGACAGGAGGTGTATAAAGGGTTTCTAGGGCAAGTGCGATGTGCGGTGTGCAGCAATCATTGGTTCTGGTAAAGTGCTTGTGGGACTCAGTAGTAGAGATTTCCTAATCTGGGAAGGCGCATCGGAAAAGCCAGGTCTTCAAGTTCTTTCTGAAGATAGCCAACGAAGGGGCCTGTCTAAGGTCTTTGGGGAGGGTGTTCCAGAGTTGGGGGGCCACCACAGAAAAGGCCCTGTCCCGCGTCCCCACCAAGCACGCTTGCGACGCCGGTGGGATCACGAGCAGGGCCTCTCCAGATGACCGAAGAGAACGCGTGGGTTTGTAGATAGAAATGCGGTCACGCAGGTAGGCTGGTCCTAACCGTTCAGGGCTTTGTAGGAAAGTACCTGCACCTTAAATTGGGCTCGGAATATAAACGGCAGCCAGTGGAGTTCCTTAAACAGGAGGGTTGACCTCTCTCTGTAAGGGGCCCCAGTTAGCACTCAAATCATGACCATCTTCTAAAACAACATTCCTTTCTCTAGGAAACAGAAACGCCACCTCGTCTTCCGTATCAATACTGTCTGCATGAACAACAGGGACATGTTCAGAAATCTGTAACCCATCGTCCTCCTCGTCTTGAGGAAACTCAGGCTCAGAAAGCTCGGGTTCAGACTGAGCCACAACAGAGCTTCACTTCAGGGGAGATCCCCCCGATTGGATTTCCCCCTGGATTTGGGGATCAGAATCCAAAGCCATCGTATCATCCGCATGGGCCTCGCCTTTGTAAGCATCTCTTTATTTCCTCTGTGATTGTTCCATTCCGCCGGCAACCCCCTCTGTGAGTGAGTCGAGACTCAAACCATTCAAGGGGAAAGAGATATTGAAAAAGACAGAGTGGTGAAGCCGCTGATAGGTGGTTATTAGATTCAGATAAACTGTAATCTTAAGTCATCTTAGCGCATGCTAATTACACAGTGACATTACCCAGGTAGAATGCCTTTGCTTTGTTAACGCACTGGGAAAGGTTCTTTATTAACACGGCAAGAAAGGACTTCCTTTCATTAGATGGTTATGCAAAACTATAATTATATTCGCCTTGTAAAAAAAACACACCCTGCGACGGATGGAAAAATAAAACAGTGAAGTTATGAAAAGATTGTTTCTTCAGGGCTTTGCTTCTTAGTCTTCCCTCCTAGATTATAATTGTGTTGTTGTTGTTGTTCTTTTTTGATGGAGTGTGGACAGAGGCACATTTTGAAGAAAGAGGTTTGCTCCTTACCCTTAGGTTTAGATTTCTGTAATCTCTTTATCCGACTCTTCTAATGCGGTTATCTGCATTTATTGGGATTTTTTTTTATATAAAAGAAAAGCATCTTTAGGGGAAGAACTCCAGCTAAGACCCTTGGTTAATTTGTCATTTATGAAACTGAAATGATGTTCGGGATGGAGCACATTTGCTGCAAATGTCGACGATGTACAACTGTATTCAATTGGAATAAGGAATGGGTTGTTGTAGGTTTTTTTCGGGCTATATGGCCATGTTCTAGAGGCATTCTCTCCTGACGTTTTGCCTGCATCTATGGCAAGCATCCTCAGAGGTAGTGAGGTCTGTTAGAACTAGGAAAAAGGGTTTATATATCTGTGGAATGACCAGGGTGAGACAAAGGACTCTTGTCTGTTGGAGCTAGGTATGGATAAGGAATATTTGGTTGCAAGAACTGGTGTGTGTCTATGAAGTACATGCAGTTTTTGTTGGAGCATGTATGAAATCAGTTAGTGTAAAATAAGATACATGAAGCTGATTGGTTGAGCTATGCCCAGGGAAAAAGCTGAGCCTGGAACTTTTGGACACTGTTACATTATTTGGGCTTGAGCTATGTGCAGGTAGAATCATAGAGTTGGAAGAGACCTCGTGGGCCATCCAGTTCAATCCCTTTCTGCCAAGAATAAGGAAAATTGCATTCAAAGCACCCCTGACATATAACCATCCAGCCTCTGCTTAAAATCCTCCAAAGAATCATAGAATTATAGAATAGAATGATATAATCCTTGAGTTGGAAGAGATCACATGGGCCATCCAGTCCAACTCCCTGCCAAGAAGCAGGAAAATTGCATTCAAAGCACCCCTGACAGATGTTTCAAAGCCTCCAAAGAAGGAACCTCCACTATACTCTGGGGCAGAGAGTTCCACTGCTGAACAGCTCTCACAGTCAGGAAGTTCTTCCTAATGTTCAGGTGGAATCTCCTCTCTTGTAGTTTGAAGCCATTGCTCCATTGCGTCCTAGTCTCCAGGGCAGCAGAAAGGAAGCTTGCTCCCTCCTCCCTATGACTTCCTCTCACATACTTATACATGGCCCTCATCCTGTCTCCTCTTAGTCTTCTCTTCTTCAGCCTAAAACACGCCCAGCTCTTTAAGCTGCTCCTCATAGGGCTTGTTCTCCAGACCCTGGATCATTTTAGTCACTCTCCTTCCATCTTGTAACATCTCCCTTCAACTGTGTTGCCCAGAATTGGACACATATTCCAGATGTGGTCTAACCAAGACAGAATAGAGCATGGGGAACATGATTTCCCTGGATCTAGACACTAGATTCCTATTGATGTAGGCCAAAATCCCATTGGCTTTTTTGCCGCTGCATCACATTGTTGGCTTGTGTTTAGCATCAGAAGCCAAGAGAGAGAAGCAGACACAGAGACTGGAGTGTGCTCTTGCTTCATGAGCTGCTGGGAGAAAGATTCTCCAGGTGGACAATGAAAGACCATTTAAAAACTCTCATCAAAGGACATTATGTGAGTTGATGTAACTGATCACATCACTGTACATAGCTGTTCTGAACTACGAAGAGTAAACTACTTGTTCTTTACTGTTCATCAGCGAGGCATGTTTTCTTTCTCTGGCAAGACAGTGTGTGGGCTGGTCAAACGTGAACTATGCATGATTTTCATTTTGTCACAGGTTTTCCCCATCACTTGCTGCTTGATCCTTTTTTAAATCTAGAACAGTGGTTCTCAACCAGGGTCCCCAGATGTTTTTCTTCAACTCCCAGAAATCCTAACAGCTGGTAAACTGGCTAGGATTTCTGGGACTTGTAGGCCAAAAACATCTGGGGACCCCAGGTTGAGAACCACTGATCTAGAACCTTGCAAATGCAAAGCATACAGGGCTATGGTGCCTACTATCTTCATGGAGACCTACATTCCATGGATTTGTTTTAAATGCAAAGCATACAGGGCTATGGTGCCTACTATCTTCATGGAGACCTACATTCCATGGATTTGTTTTTATCTTCTGAAAGGCAATCTATACCAGAAACTATCACCAAATCTTATGGTACTGGGTCTTATGCTTAGGTGTAAATTAAAGGTGAGAGAAAGGGCCTGTTTGCCATAAAATAAACTCAGTTTTCATTGCAAAAAAATAGTTTCCTTTTTATTACACAACCACACAAAAACATTTCTTGGTGCCTTTGTTCCTGGAGTTCTCTGATACACTGTAAAGACCACATCAACTCTAGTTTCTTAGGTATTGTTTTCACAGTTTTCTAGTTTCCATCTGGCTATTGGTAGATAGCATATGTTATGTATCTCAAAAACTAGAGCTGATGGGAGAAAATTGGTGCCATTTTTGGAATTAGCAGATCATATATACCCAGAAACAGGCCGAACATTTAAGGCACCAAAATGTGTTCTTGTTGCTGTTGTTTATTCATTCAGTCGCTTTTGACGCTTTTGACCCTCCTAGGCCAGAGCACCCTGTCAGCCGTCACCACCCCCAGCTCCTTCAAGATCAAGCCAGTCACTTCAAAGATACCATCCATCCACCTTGCCCTTGGTTGGCCCTTCTTCCTTTTTCTTACCATTTTGTTGTTATTTATTCATTCAGTCACTTCTGACTCTTGGTGACCTCGTGGACCAGCCCACGCCAGAGCTCCCTGTCGTCCGTCACCACCCCCAGCTCCTTCAGAGTCAATCCAGTCACTTAAAGGATACCATCCATCCACCTTGCCCTTGGTCGGCCCCTCATCCTTTTTCCTTCCATTTTCCCCAGCATCAGTCACTTCTGACTCTTGGTGACCTCATGGACCAGCCCACGCCAGAGCTCCCTGTTGACCGTCACCACCCCCCAGCTCCTTCAGAGTCAATCCAGTCACTTCAAGGATACCATACATCCACCTTACCCTTGGTTGGCCCCTCTTCCTTTTTCCTTCCATTTTGTTGTTATTTATTAGTTCAGTCACTTCTGACTCTTGGTGACCTCATGGACCAGCCCACGCCAGAGCTCCCCATTGACCGTCACCACCCCCAGCTCCATCAGAGTCAATCCAGTCACTTCAAGGATACCATCCATCCACCTTGCCCTTGGTTGGCCCCTCTTCCTTTTTCCTTCCATTTTCCCCAGCATCATTGTCTTCTCCAAGCTTTCCAGTCTTCTCATGATGTGGCCAAAGGACTTCCTCTTTGCCTCTACTATCCTTTCCTCCAATTAGCAGCCAGGCATTATTTCCTGGAGTATGAAATGCATATTGGCCAGTAAAAATTGTTAGAATTAAATAGGTTGGAGATCAGGTAACCTTTTGGCTCTTAAACTATAGAAATTTGGATCCCCCCCCCCCCACAAAGGAAGGGCTCATAGTTGTTTTCTTTTGATATTGCTTTGATTTTTGAGAATGTCAATTAATCTTTGAGAATATTGCAACCAGTCACCATTTTAATGATGCTCTGGTAAAACGTTTATCTACCAGGCACAATTCAAAGTACTGGCTTTAGCCTATAAAGCCCTAAACGGTTCTGGTCCAACTTACCTGTCCGAACATATCATCTCTTATGAACCCCTCAGGACTTTAAGATTGTCTGGGGAAGCAGCAAAGACCACCAGCATTGAAGCGATGATCCTCTGCCATCAACTCCGCTGGACCAGCCACGTTGTCCGGATGCCTGACCACCATCTTCCAAAGCAGTTGCTCTACTCCAAACTCAAGAACGGAAAACGAAATGTTGGTGGGGAGGAAAAGAGATTGGAAGATGGGCTCAAGGCCAACCTTAAAAACACTGAGAACTGGGAAGCCCTGGCCTTTGATCGCTCCAGCTGGAGGTCAGCTGTGACCAGCAGTGCTGTAGAATTTAAAGAGGCATGAATGAAGGGCGAAAAAGAGATACATGCCAAGAGGAAGGCACATCAAGCCAACCCTGACTGGGACCTCCTTCCATCTGGAAACCGATGCCCTCACTGTGGGAGAAGATGCAGATCAAGAATAGGGCTCCATTGTCACCTACAGACCCACCCTGGAGTATTATACTACTTGGACAACGAGGGATCACCTAAGTAAGTAATTGTTCCCCCACTTTATATGTAAAATAAAAAATAACTTTTCCCCCTTGGGGATAATAAAAATTTATTTTTTTTAAAAAAAAGATAGTCCAGGGAGGCCCTTCTCTCAATCCCGCCTACGTCACAGACACATTTGGTGGGGACAAGAGACAGGGCCTTCTCTGTGGTGGCCCCTCAGCTATGGAATGCCCTTCCTGGGGACATTAGATCGGCCCCCTCCCTCTTAACATTCTGGAAAAGAGTCAAGACTTGGCTGTTTGTGCAGGCGTTTGGAAATGCAAGGTAAAAGACTTGGGAATTGGAATGACTGAACGAGATGGGACAGTGTTTTTATTAGGAGATGTAATTGATGTATGTTTTTAATACTCTTGTTATGGTTTTATATTATGTGTTCATGCTTTTAAATGTTTACTGAGCATCGAATTGTTGTCTCTGTAAACCGCTCTGAGTCGTCTGAGGGCTGAGAAGGGCAGTATACACATACAGGAAATAAATAAATAATCTGCAAAGTTTGTTTGCAAAGTCTTTCCACAGTGTGGATGGTGTGTGTATGCACATGAGTTAATGTGTATGTTTGCAAGTCAAGTCCTCTCCACCCGCTGCCCCTTCCTCCAAATGGAATGGATGACCGAACTGAGTGAAATAACCAAATGACACAAGAAGATGAATGCAATGAACACAAAATGTAATTAGATTCAAGCTGTGATTGGAAGATACTATCTAGGAGGAGTGCTTGCCTCCGAGCATATTACTGTAGACCCAGTTATGAATGCCTTACCATCAAGTAGTTGGAGATTTTGCAGATTACTCCGCGACTGCTTTTCAAACTTGGGCGGTGGGCTACAAGTTGTATAAGATTTTTGGTTTTCCGCAGGAGTAGGTAGGAAAAAGTGTGAATGAATGAATGTTTGCAGATGAGTTCATCCAATCATTCCTCCAGGTACTTAAGGCAGACCCAGATACACATTGCTGTTGGCTATCTATATACATTTCTGAATTTGGGATATGTATTTTCAAGACAGAAAATGCACTCCTCAACAAAATATATAGAGAAATGCACAAAACCAATAAAAACATAAATCCTCAGCGTCTCCTTACTAAAATAATTTCCCAATTCATGTTGTCCAGTCGTTCCATAGTTCTATATATGTCTGTTACGCTGCATTTGCAAATGTTTGTTCCAAAAGCCAGCTTTTAACTTTTTAATGAAATGTTAGGAGGGAGGGGGCTGATCTAATATCCCTAGGGAGGGCTTTCCACAGCCGAGGGGCCACCACGGAGAAGGCCATGTCTCTCTTCCCTGCCACCTTCGAAGAAGGCGGGACCAAAAGCAGAGCCTCCCCAGACGATCTTAGAATCCTAGATGGTTCATAAGGAGATATATGTTTGGACATTTAAGCTGGGCCAGAACCATTTAGGGCTTTATAGGCTAAAGTCAGGATTTTGAATTGTGCCCGGTAGCAGACTGGCAGCCAATGGAGTTGGTGCAACAGAGGAGTAGTGTTCTCCCTGTGCGCCGCTCCTGTTAGCAACCTGGCTGCTGCCCGTTGGACCATTTGGAGCTTCCGGACAGTCTTCAAAGGCAACCCCACATAGAGTGTGTTGCAGTAGTCTATACGGGATGTAACCAGAGTATGGACCCGGTAGCAGACTAGCAGCTCCACCAACGATGGAATTCAATCAAACTTGGCACACAGAACTCCCACGACCAGGAGAAAATACTGAAAGGGTTTGGTGGGCATTGACCTTGAGTTGTACTTCACCTGCATTCAGAGAGCACTGTGAACTCAAACAACGATGAATCTGGACCAAACTTGGCACAAATACTCAATATGTCCAAATATGAACACTGGAGGAGTTTGGGGAAAATAGACCTTGACATTTGAGAGTTGTAATTGTTGGGATGTATAGTTCATCTACAATCAAAGAGCATTCTAAACTCCACCAAGAATTGGGTAAATTGGGCACTGATAATTCTGGGATTGTGGCGCAACTGGCTGAGTGTCAGCTGCATTAAGATCACTCTGACCAAAAGGTCATGAGTTCGAAGCCAGCCCGGGTTGGAGTGGGTTTCCAACCAATTGTGTGTAGCCTGTTGTTGACCTTTGCAACCCGAAAGACAGTTGCATCTGTCAAGTAGGAAAATTAGGTACCACCTTAAAGTGTGGGGAGGCTAAATTAACTGATTTATGAGGCCATAAAGAAGACTCCAGCAAAGCATTCCAGCGGGGAAGCATGCGGGGAATGCGGAAGTGCTTCATCAGCGTCGCAGATGGACAATGAAAGCGACAGCTCCCCTGGTCAGAAAAAGTTAAATAGCCTATGTGTATGTATGTATATGTGTGTATGTCAAAAATTGGCATTGAATGTTTGCCATATATGTGTACACTGTAATCCGCCCTGAGTCCCCTGCCGGGTGAGGAGAAGGGTGGAATATAAAAGCTGTAAATAGATAAATAAATAAATAAATAAATAAACTTCCCATAAGGAACCCCCATGACCAGCAGAAAATATTGTATTTTCTGATGGTCTCTGGTGACCCCTCTGACACCCCCTCATGACCCCCCCCAGGGGTCCCGACCCCCAGGTTGAGAAACACTGGATTAGGAAATGAAATTTATAACCCAGGAACAAAATTGTGTTGCATAGTGTTATTTAAACAGGTTTGAACTGCACACTCCTTCAGATAGCTTCAAATAGAAGATTGCATGTTGACTGCCCTTCCAATAGAGAACTCTTTCCTAAAGGCAACCCACAAGCACCATAAGCCTGTACGCAATCCAGTAGCTCCTTTTGTGGAATTTTGTGGCACTAGATTATATAACAGCATATAATAATTGACCCAATGTGAGATGCGGAGAATGAACTAAGGTCTCTAGGAGGTGAATGGACTCCTGCAAGAGGTGGTGATGATGGACACTCTCTTAGACAGCTTTGCAGAAAGCCTTAGACAAATGCATTGAGATAGCTCTGTCAAGGGCGATTAGGTCCCCGGACATTGCCTGGAGCCACGGGATGAAGAAACCTGCTGAAGGTAAATACGTCTGGTCAGTGCCCAGAGTAAGAGATTTTGACGTCTAAATGAATCTGGTCAGTGTCTCGATGAATCGGAACCATGACGGAAGGAAGATGGAATATAAACATATGAAAAAAACATGAATGAATAAATACAAATAATAAATCAAGAGTATGAAATATAGGTTCTCTGCAATATCTGGGACAGGGAAACCAGTTCACACCTGACTCATGAAAAGCCAAACGCCATCAACGTCGACCACAGAATGGAAGATGGATTTGTTTTGATCTCTCAAGGAACTTCTCACATTTTGAGTAATATATTGACTTCAATATGAGGTTTGAATGAAAAGTAATGCCTCCATCTTCGTAACTCCTCAACAGATGACAGTACTGGTATGTGGCAGGTACTGGCTTGTTCAGTAGACTCTCCTCAACAGTTCCATTTTGGCAGGAAGCCTTAGCATTGAATGGTTGTGTAATGCCTCCACCTTCGTAATTCCTCAACAGATGGCAGTTCTGGTATGCGGCAGGTACTGGCTTGTTCCTCTACAGTTCCATTTTGGCAGGAAGCCTTAGCATTGAATGGTTGTGTAATGCCTCCACCTTCGTAACTCCTCAACAGATGGCAGTTCTGGTATGCGGCAGGTGCTGGCTTGTTCAGTAGACTCTCCTCTACAGTTCCATTTTGGAACAAATCTTAATGAAGCATTTACGAAGCTTTGGAGATTACAAAACAAAAGGGGATCCCTCTGAATCTTTACAAAACAAAAATGGGGCCATCCAAATCTCCAAAACAAATTACTAATCAGATTTCAGCCATTTTGCAAACCTTTAATTTATAACACAAACACAGTAGGAACAAATACGAGGGTTGAATGAAAAATAATGCCTCGATCTTCATAACACCTCCACAGATGGCAGTACTGGTATGCGGCAGGTACTGGCTTGTTCAGTAGACTCTCCTCTACAGTTCCATTTTGGCAGGAAGCCTTAGCATTGAATGGTTGTGTTGTTAAAGTGCGAAGTATGGAACCCTACGCAGACGGTCGGTCAATGCAGCATAAGCAACGTATGTGGCAGGTACTGGCTTGTTCAGTAGACTCTCCTCTACAGTTCCATTTTGGCAGCAAGCCTTAGCATTGAACGGTTGTGTTGTTAAAGTGAGAAGTATGGAACCCTGTGCAGATGGTTGGTCAATGTGACTTAAGCAACGTGTAGTCATTGAATTATTGACAGCCATGATGGCATCACAAAACTTGTTCATTGTTGGCAGAAATGTATCAAATTGTCTGGTGATTACATGGAAAAGTGAATAGTGGTAGTTAAAGAGCACATAAGGATTATTTCTGCATTTGATTTATTAAAATATTCCCATCCAAACCCAAGGAACAAAGGTGGAGGCATTAATTTTCATTCAACCTTCGATGAGGATGATGGGACTCAGGTTCACAGTTTGGTTCAAAATGTCCCTGTTATAGACAGTGAAGAAATGCCTGTTATAAACAGTGAAGAAGTGCAGTTTCCCACAGTAAGGCCTGAGAGTGTTGATACTGAAAATAGCCAGGTGCAGATTGACTCCGAGAAGGAGGACAGCTCTCAGCCTGGTTCTCAGCCTGATAATGAGCAAGCAGGGAAACAGGATCACACTAACAAACAGACTGACCTTGACGATATGGGAACTTTAGATCGGGCTGACTGGTTGGAATTCCGAATTCAAAGGAGTGAAAGAATAGCTAACAAGAGGGAGGACAGAGGCCAGAGAAACGCATTCATGTTTTGCAAAGGGTATTGAACGGTGTGTTTGAGACCAGATCTTTGTCAAAGCAACTTCGTGTTTACCTAAGGAGCTTGCCTAAACTATGAATCTGCCATCTTCCAGGGCTTATTCCGAGCTCTTCTTCCTACTGCAGAAGAAGCCTGGCGCAAAGGAAGCGCCTTTCCCCAATCCACTTGGCATCATTCGTTATTCTGCATGACCACACAGCGCATTGTAGAAAGTGACAGAGAAAATCTTCTACAAGCATTGACTAAGAGACATTGACACTGCCCTTGACGTGTGATGGCACTGCAGAACAAAGCAGAACAGACAAAATGTATGTCTGTCACGATGAACGTCATGACCAAATCTGGTGAGCTTTGCAACTATGGTGCAAGAGAGGATCTTACCGTGGCAATATCCACAGTGCCGTAGTTGGACCTTGACATATGCGAATTGTAGTTACTGGGATGTATAGTTCACCTACAATCAAAGAGCATTCTGAACTCCACCAATGATGGTATTGAACCAAATATGGCACACAGAACTCCCATGATGAACAGAAAATATATATCAGTGATTGGTGGGGGGGGGAAAAATTGTTTCTAAAATCGATTTGTAATTGGGGTGTTTTTTTGTTTCGATATTTAAAATAATTACAAAACTTTCCAAAAAAAAGTTTTGGTATTTAAGAAATTTGTAAATATTAACGAATTTTTAGAATATTTTTGTATTTCTTAAGAATAATATTAAAATAATATTAAAAAATATTTTAAAATGGAAAATTAACCAAAAAATGGCCCAAATGTGACCAAACACAGGCAGGATACAGCAAATGAGAGCACACACCAACAGAAGAGTCTTTTCTTTTTTAGAATATTTTTTAAGAATAATATTAAAAATAATATTAAAAAATAATATTAATAATATTAAAAATATTTTAAAATGGAAAATTAACCAAAAAATGGCCGAAATGTGGACCAAACACAGGCAAGAGACAGCAAATGAAGCAAGCAGCACTCACAGCAGCAAGGAATGAATCCAATCCCAGTTGCTAGCAGCCATTGCCAAGCCAACCCAATGCAAACTCCCTCGCCCTCTGCAGCAAGCTACGGGCCGCGCGGAGCCGCTTTGAAAGGGCTCGCCGGCCAATCAAAAACAGACAGCCACGGACCCATGGTGCACTGCTTGGGAGCGCCGGATTGGCTCCCAGGCACCAGCACTCCAGCAGCCTCCACCCCATTAACGAAACGAGCGGAGGCTCGTTAAAACTATGGGGGTTGCTGGTTCGATATTTAAAAACCCTTCCGGGTTTGGAAATATGTTTCAATATCGCTTCGGAAATGCCAAAAATAACGAATTAATAACGAATTAACGAATTAACGAACGAAACCGCACAGGCCTAGTAGTTATAGCTAAAGCAGCAAGAGAGATCTTTGTGCAGGCATTCTCCTGGATGATGGATTTTTAAAAATAATTTTTTAAATTTTATTTAGAATATGTTGCTCCTAGATTGGAGCAGATAGAAAGAGAAACAAAAAAAAAACGTGATTACATGGAAAGAGTGGGAACAATCTTATGTATTGAGTGAAGTATGGAAATGAAGAAAGAAGGAGGAAAAAAAATAACACTATGGTACCATTTAAAACACTTCCAGGACCCTTTCCAAGATGGTAAATATGGAAAGGATAAAAGAGGAATTAAGAGACTTAGATTGGTACAAGTATCTACAATTGGGTAAATGGTCAAGTGATATAAGGAAAAAGTATAACGGGGGTAGGGAATATACAAAAATAGAAAAGATGATAACTCAAAGGGAGACTAAAGAAGAGAATATAACATTAAAAGGTACAGTAAGTGATATCTATCAACTATTATTAAAGAACGAACAGGAACAGGAACAAGATTATTTGAAGGAAATATGGGAAACAGACTTGGGGGAAAAAGTGAATAATCAGGAATGGGTAAAGATATGGAGTATGAGATTACTAAAAAATATGTCTATAAGAATCAAGGAAAATTACTATAAAACGATATGGAGGTGGTATCTAACTCCCATTAGATTAAATCAGATTGATAAAAAAATACTCAAATCAGTGTTGGAGAGGTTGTCAGGAAATAGGGACGTACCTTCATATGTGGTGGTCATGTAAAATTATACAATTTTTTTGGGAAAGCATATTCAAAGAAATAAGAGCAATAATAAAAATAGAGATTAAGACTACACCAAAATTAGCTTTATTACTTATACATGACAATACAATTCCATCACAAGAGGAGAAAGAATTGGTTTCTAATTTGATAATAGCAGCTAAATTGCTAATAGCAAAATACTGGAAAGAAAAAAAAAGAAATTCAATTAGAAGAATGGTATAGAGAAATTTGGAATATAGCTATTAATGATAAGCTAACCTGCAATATTAAAATTAAAAGGGGAATATGGAAACAAACAGATTTCTGGAAAATATGGGGAAAATGTATTGAGTATATTTTTAATGAGGGAAAGGGGTCTAAGCCAGCAACAGAAACAATGACATTTTGGAATTGTGAAATAACATGAGTAGGTTGGTCCTGGTGAAGGGGGCACAAACTAAGGGTAAAGGGAAGAGGGGGGAAATGGCATAATACTAATTATAAAGAAATAAAACATGTATAAGTAGATAAAAGGTGCGTGACAGAGATATACATAGTATAAGTTGTAACCGAATTATAAGAAATATGCCCAAAGATGTATTTGATTATTTTTACTGTTAGATTGTATATAATATGACATATTCTTCTATCTAAGATGTTGTAAAAAGAGGGAAGAATGTATGCTTATACATTTTGTTCGATAATATATAAAAAAGAGAGAAAAAAAAAGAAAAAAAAACTACTTCCAGGATCTCCCAGGATAGAGAGTTGAAAGTTTGGTGGTGACTTAGTTCCTTTATTGCATCTTCATCTTATTGTTTAATTGCCGGCTTCTCGTTGATGATCCTTAGAGTTTCTTCAGAAAACAGTGCTGATATAAATTTCTTTATTTGACTCTTTGATATACTCCAGAAAATTTCCCCAGTCCGTTCTGGGTGGTTTCGTCGTGTTTTGTGATATTGTTTGAGTCAGGATATCCATATTCATAATATCCCATACTTTTAACAACCATTGTTCTATTGTGGAGATATCTCCTGATCTCCAAATTCTAGCCAATACTATTCTCGCAGCAGTGGTGAAATTAAAAAAAAAAATTCTAGGTTTTTTTAAATCAGTGATGGAGTCTATTATTCCCAATAACATTGCCTCTGGTTTAAATTCTATTTTTATCTTCAGTATTGTTTTGATCTCACTGTAAATTTCATGCCAATATTTATTAATCATTTTACAATTCCATCACATATGAAAGTAATTACCTTTATGATTTCCACATTTCCAGCACGTATCGGTTATTTTTCCTCTACTAAACTTTGCTATCTTTTCTGGAGTAAGGTACCATCTATAAAAGGCCTTATACCAGTTCTCCTTATCCTGGATGATGGATATTGACTAGTCAGAGAGTTGGTTTCCATGTAGGCATTCATAGATTATTGCCATGACAGTCAGGGGCGGCTCAACCCATTACGCAAAGTAAGCATTTGCAGGATAGTTGATTTTGCCCAGGGGCTCAGTGTTTGGTGGGGGGGGGGGGGCGCAAAATACTGTTTGCTTACCATTGAAAATTACCTAGGGCCACCTCTGATGACAGTTAAAGAAGAATGCAAGTGCAGGATTTTTCCAGATGAAGCAGAGAGTGTTTGAGGACCGGGACATTTGTAGGGAGACCAAGGTGCTTGTTTATAAAGTTTTTGTCCCCCCCAACCCTGCTATATGCCTTCGAGATGTGGAGTGTCTACAGACATCACACTCAACTCCTGGAACATTTCCATCAGTGTTGCTTCCGAAAAATCCTGCAAATCTCTTGGGAAGACAAGTGGACAAACATCGGCGTGCTGGAAGAAGCCAAGACCACCAGCATTGAAGCGATGCTCCTCCACCAGCAACTCCGCTGGACCGGCCACATTGTCAGATGCCTGCATGGAAACCAACTCTCTGACTTGTCAATATCCATCATCCAGGAGAATACCTGCACAAAGATCTCTCTTGCTGCTTTAGGTCTAATTATGGTGTTGTGGATATTGCCATGACCACCGTCTCCCAAAGCTGTTGCTCTACTCTGAACTCAATAATGGAAAACAGAGAAGCCATTGAAATCCACAAGCATGTGGACAATTTCAACAGAAAGGAAGAAACCATGAAAATGAACAAAATCTGGCTACCAGTATTAAAAAACTCAAAAATTACAACAGCAAAACAACAGAGAGAAACAAACAGGCACATAAAATCACTCTCAACAAAAGATTCCCCCCGGGAACTTCCAAGACATTGAATGCTAATCAAGGTGATCAGCTGAAACATTCACACCTAGCCCAGCAGACAAAAGTCCTTTGTCCACCCTGGTCATTCCACAGATATATAAACCCATTTTCCTACTTCCAACAGACCTCACTACCTCTGAGGATGCTTGCCATAGATGCAGGCGAAACGTCAGGAGAAAAATGCCTCCAGAACATGGCCATATAGCCCGGAAAAACCTACAACAACCCGGAAAACAGAATGTTGGAGGACAGGAAAAGAGATTGAAAGATGGGCTCAAAGCCAACCAAAACTCTGGCATAGACACTGAGAACTGGGAAGCCCTGGCCCTTGAGCGCTCCAGCTGGAGGTCAGCTGTGACCAGCAGTGCTGTAGTATTTGAAGAGGCATGAATGGAGGGCGAAAGAGAGAAACGTGCCAAGAGGAAGGTGCATCAAGCCAACCCCGACTGGGACCGCCTTCCACCTGGAAACCAATGTCCTCGCTGCAGGAGAAGATGCAGGTCAAGAATAGGGCTCCACAGTCACCTATGGACCCACCACCAATACACTGATTTTGGGGGACAATCCTACTTGGACAACGAGGCATCACCTAAGTAAGTAAGTACAGAGGAATAATATGGCTGCAATTGCATTGTGCGAAAAGGCCCCTGCTTAAGCCGTATCAGAAAACCAAGTCTGCTTTAGTATATAGATGAAATCTCTTCATCAGTGGTGGAAAATAAAAATTCAGTTGGTATTGTGGGAACTTGCAGTAGAGTGACCGAGATAAAATGGGAGATGACATGAAACAGGGACACTGTTGTGGCCTCAAGCAAGCAGGAGAAGCTGTTTGCCAACGCACAATAGTTTTGCTGAAGGCAGTCAGGATTGCAAGAACAGCAGATACTCATCTAGCAGACATAGATCTAAATGTCTCCAAAACCTGAAGGGAAGAGACCCTTCCTACATTGGGGATCTTTTGGCAGTGGGATGAAGGCGAGACATGGTAAAGGTGGAGACGGTTCAGGGGTGGAAAATTGTTTTTGAATCAAAAGCGTGATATGAGTTTGATATTCTTATTTACATTACTTGAAGTTCTGTCTTAACATTAGAGTTGGTAGGTGTCATCCATATAAATAAAAATGTAATGTTTGTTTGTGGGATTAACATAACTCAAAAACCACTGGACGAATTGCCACCAAATTTGGCCACAAGACACCTACTAAACCAAGGAGTGACCATCACTCAAAAAATTGATTTTGTCATTTGGGAGTTGTAGTTGCTGGGATTTATAGTTCACCTACAATCAAAGAGCATTCTGAACTCCACCAATGATGGAATTGAACCAAACTTGGCACACAGGACTCCCATGACCAACAGAAAACATTAGAAGGGTTTGGTAGGCATTGACCTTGAGTTTTGGAGTTGTAGTTCACCTACATCCAGAGAGCACTGTGGACTCAAACAATGATGGATCTGGACCAAACTTGGCACGAATATTCCATATGCCCAAATATGAACACAGATAGATTTTGGGTGTGGATTCTGGGCGTTCTTATCTGAGATATTTTGCAGGATGGAAAATTGGGAAACGTTTCAATATAGAATCCTAGAGTTGGAAGAGACCTCGTGGACCATCCAGTCCAACCCCATTCTCCCAAGAAGCAGGAAAATTGCATTCAAAGCACCCCTGACAGATGGCCATCCAGCCTCTGCTTCAAAGCCTCCTAAGAAGGAGCTTTCACCACACTCCGGGGCAGAGAGTTCCACTGCTGAACAGCTCTCACAGTCAGCACAAAGCAGATTGCACATATATGCTCTTTTATGTGTTACAGGTTGCACAATAGCCAAATCCATCACAAATGCTCTGTTCGTGTCACATGAGTTCTCAGCTCAAGTTCTTTCTGTTCAAATTACCCTGGTTTTTCCCCCAAATAAGACCTAACAAGAAAATAAGCTTAGCATGATTTTTCCAGGATGCTGGTAATATAAGCCTTCCCTTAAAAAAATAAACGCCAGTTAAGGTCATCAACCAGAAGGATACCTTTACCAGTAATAAATCCATTGCAACACATAACTGACATATTGAATGATAAAATAACAATATTGGTATATAATTGAATACAGAAAAATAATATTGCTGACATAGTATTATGATGATGTTCCAGAAGAAGAAGACATGGTTGTATTTGAAGAAATGTAGATTTTTGTACGTGAATAAATGAATAAGTGTATATTGTTGTACATCAAAAAATGAATCCCTGATACATCTTTTGGAGCTCTCTCTCTCTCTCTCTCTCTGTTTATGTGTGTGTGTGTGTGTGTGTGTGTGTGTGTGTGTGTATATATATATATATATATATATATATGATTATATATACGAGATCAGAATGAAGAGAAGGGTCATGAAGGCAGTTCCTATCTTGTCTTCTGCACTGTGCTTATAATATAATATAATGCAATATAATATATTGTATATACATATAATATTGATAATATTATAATGTAATACAATATAATACTACTAATAATATATTATAATTATATATTTCATATTAAATGTAATATTACTAATAATATTACAGTATAATGTTATAGTACAATGTAATATATAATAGTAATATAGTGCTATGATAATAATATAATATATTGTATTTACTTTTTACTTGCAAGCTGCTGTTGCAATCCAGAGCAGGGAATGAGGCCCAAAGATAACTATCCACCACACTTGACTGTGAAAAAACAATCCTTTTTTATTGAAGAAAAATGGTTACAAAATAAAGGAAAAAATGCAAAGTCAAAAGCCACAGCAAAATCAGCAAACATGAATTTAAATGGACAAAACAAAACCCAAAGCCACACTGTAAAATACTGGAACCTGTTAGCAATCCACTAACCGTACTTGATATCCTAGAAATCTTTCAAGACGATGGCCAGGGAAACCGGGAGAACTGCCAAGGTCTTCATCAATCTAAAACGATGCCTGAACTGAGAAAGTCAGCCCGGCGGAAGGCACTTAAAGCCGAGGAATTGGTTTCGTGAAACGCCTCCCTGCTTTGAAGCCGTTGTTTGTTTTTCTTTTAATCTGGAAGACCTTCGCAAGCTGAGTGATTTACTCCTGTCTTGCCAGATCTGGCCCCTTCTATTCTCATTAAGGTTCCCAGGTGCAGAAGGGAGTGAAAGGTCATGGCTTCCCTCTGAAACATTTCCAGGCCTTGAGTCTTGGCGCAAAAAACCAGAATCCTGACATGGAGTGCTGATAAGAATGTGCAGCTGGTGGCCTTGGGGGGAAGCAGTTGGCATTTGGCGGGGAATATTGCGCGGGATTCTCGGCCGGCGGGAAAGGGGAATTCAATTGTGAGGGAGGGTATATAAGGGTTAAACTGCGGCTGCAGGCCAATCCTGGCTTTCTTCGTGTATGAATGTCCAGCAGTAAAAGTTCCTGATTGATTACGGATTGGCGTCCTGTGTCGTTATTGGGAGCAGCTGCTGTGAGCTTACAATTTCCCTCTGAAACATTCTCATGAACACTGGTACTTTCATTTTCCAAATCTACAGAAGTTTCTTCCTCACTAATTTCAGGAGCATTGTCACTAATTTCAGGATCATTGACATCAAGAAGTACATTTTCATTAGCATCAGGAAGTACATTTTCATTAGCATCAGTAAATATATTTTCATTAGCATCAGGAGGTACAGACAGAGAATCAGGTTCAAGTTCAAACTCAGGCTGAACCCCAACAGCCACCCCGAGTCCCCTTCAGGGTGAAAAGGGCGGCATGTAAATGTGGTAAATAAATATAAATATAAATATATATGACCTGGTCTCATTTCCAGGGAAATATGGTATGAAGAACTTTGCAAAGTTCATGTTCCTGCCACAAATGAACTGAATTTATGTCCAATTCAAGACAGAGTCCACCTCTTGCACATTGAAATTCTCTCTTTCCATCTTGTGCATCTTCAGTTGGACTTTTTTTATTTCTGCCTGCCAAAATAATCAGACAAAATATAGTGAGGTGATGTGTGTGTGTGTGTGTGTATGTATGTGTGTGTGTGTGTGTGTGTGTGTGTATATATATATATATATATATATATATATATATATATATAATGGATGTTTCCTGTTTTCTTATTAAACCACCTTTCAGGTAATACACAAGGAAATCGCTCCTTTTGCAGCCATAGAAATGTCAGCGCATGCTTCATTGCCGTGTTATGGGGCTACCTAAGAACTCCAAGCTGCTATTAGACTCAAAAAACTTGTAATACATTATTTGGCTTGAAAACATAAAAGTGATTTTTGTTTGTCATGCTTCGCTCCGTGTGGTCTCAAGGCACTTGCGCTGCTTAAGTCAGATTCCGCCTCGGTGCCGAGAAAACGTTAGAGCTGCAAAAACGTTCTGGGCATTGCTCGTTTGTTTTCAAAATCTACATAAACAGCATCACTTTGTCAGAAAAATGGAAAAGGTACATTTCCTCCCATCAGCTTCAAATGGACTTGTCGGGCCATACTTTTCCGTTGACTGGTGCAAATAATATGGGTTGGGGGAAAGGGGGAGTTGTGGTTTCAGGGCCATTTCTCTCTGTTTCCTGCAGAAGTTCCAGATTGAATGATCCGACTGGTAACATTTTCAGCCTTATCTGCTCATACCGAACCCCCTCTTTTTCCTCTTCCAAACTATAAAACATGTCAGAGTTGGGTTGTTGTACGTTTTTTCGGGCTATATGGCCATGGTCTAGAGCAGGGATCCACAAACTTTTTAAACAAAGGGCCAGTTCACAGTCCCTCAAACTGTTGGAGGGCCGGATTATAATTTGAAAAAAGCATGAATGAATTCCTATGTAACAAATACAAACAAGGACATCTAATCACCTCTCAACAAAAGTTTGCTCCAGGCAGTCAGGCCATTATATGCTAATCAAGCAGGTCAGTTGAAACATTCACACCCAGCTCCAGCAGACAAGAGTCCTTTGTCCCACATTCCACAGATATATAAACCCTTTTTCCTAGTTTCAACAGACCTCACTACCTCGGAGGATGCTTGCCACAGATGCAGGCGAAACGTCAGGAGAAAATGACTCTAGAACATGGCCATATAGACCGAAAAAACCTACCACAAACCATGAATGAATTCCTATGCACACTGCACATATTTTATTTGTAGTGCAAAAAAACACTTAAAAACAATACAATAATTAAAATGAAGTACAATTTTAACAAATATAAACTTATTAGCATTTCAACGGGAAGTGTAGAGCTGCTTTTGGCTGATGAGATAGGGTTGTTGTTGTCGTTGTTGTGTGCTTTCAAGTAATTTCAGACTTAGGTTGACCCTGAGCGAGGGCCAGGTAAATGACCTTGGAGGGCCGTATCCGGCCCGCGGGCCATAGTTTGAGGCCCCCTGGCTAGAGGCATTCTCTCCTGACGTTTCCTGCATCTATGGCAAGCATCCTCAGAGGTAGTGAGGTCTCTGAGGATGCTTGCCATAGATGCAGGCAACACGTCAGGAGGGAATGCCTCTAGACCAGTGTTTCTCAACCTTCGTAATGCTGCGACCCCTTATTACAGTTCCTCCTGTTGTGGTGACCCCCAACCATAAAATTATTTTTGTTATTACTTCATAACTGTCATTTTGCTACAGTTATGAATTGTAATGTAAATATCTGATATGCAGGATGTATTTTCATTCACTGGACCAAATACCTATTAAGTTCTAATTTGAATACTGGTGGGTTAGAGGGGCATTGATTTTGCCACTTGGGAGTTGTAGTTGCTGAGCACTCTGAACTGTCATTTTGCTATTGTTATAAATCATCATGTCAATATCTGATATGGGGGATGGATTTTCATTCACTGGACCAAATTTGGCACAAATACCCAAGACAACCACATTTAAATACTGGTGGGGTTGGGGGGGGGTTTGATTTTGTCATTTGGGAGTTGTAGTTGCTGGGATTTATAGGTCACCTACAATCAAAGTGCTTTCTTAACTCCACTAATGATGGGATTGAACCAAACTTAGCACACAGAACTCCCATGACCAGCAGAAAATACTGGAAGGGTTTGCTGAGTATTGGCCTTGAGTTTGGAAGTTGTAGTTCACCTACATCCAGACAGCACTATGGACTCAAACAATGATGGATCTGGGCTAAACTTGGCATGAATACCCAATATGCCCAAATGCAAACATTGGTGGAGTTTGGATAAAATAGACCTTGACATTTGGGAGTTGTAGTTGCTGGGATTTATAGTTCACCTCCAATCAAAGAGCTTTTTGAACTCCACCAACGATGGAATGGAACCAAACTTGGCACACGGAACTCCCATGACCAACAGAAAATACTGGGTTTGCTGAGCATTGACCTTGAGTTTGGGAGTTGTAGTTCACCTACATCCAGAGAGCACTGTGGACACAGAACTCCATGACCAACAGAAAATACTGAGTTTTCTGATGGTTTTGGTGACCCCTCTGAAACCCCCTTGCGACCCCCCCCAGGGGTCCCGACCCCCAGGTTGAGTAACACTGCTCTAGACCATGGCCATATAGCCCGAAAAAACGTACAACAACCCAGTGATTCCGGCCATGAAGGCCTTCGACAATACATGTCAGAGTTGATTAAGGACACTCTTCAATGAGTCATAATTCACAGATAAAAGGTCTGCAAGCCCCCAGCGTTGCCTTTTCCCCTTTTTACTGAATTCCCCGAACACTTTTTGGTGCCGCGTACCTGAAAAGGCTCTTTCTCTCTCGGAGTAAAAGGGAAAGCCAGGTCTAGTGTCAGACGGTATGTCACATCGTATCTGGTGACAGTGCGGTGAGAGATACTGCTGTTCTAGTACATTCAGCCGTGCTTATCTGCTACATGAGCGCACATTACTTTCCATGGGCCTGGATCACTTTGGACAGTATCATTAAATGCCACGTCATTACCTGTTATGGAGTAGTGCTTCGGCTTGAAGGGCCTCCTGGGATGCCGGTGGGGGAAGAATGATGGGCAACCATGGATCCCGCATTAAATTTTCAATGGAAGCGCTATTGACTTTGACTTTTCAGGAGCCTTATCTGCTAGATGGTGTTTGTCACAGAACCTGTAAAAGCCGGGGATGTTCGTCAGTTGAAAGTTGCAGCCGGTTGAACGATGTGGACAGGTGAAGGCTCCGGAGGGATCGGCCGGGCTCGCCTTGAGCCGGAGGGGGTAAATTGGAGGTTTATTTATCCCATTCACTGTCAAGGTCAGGCTTGCTGGAGAGCTGTCCGGAGCGGGCTTACCAAATGCCAAAAAAACAACAAACCCTGGCAAATTGTCTGAAAAGAGCCTCAAAATGACTGACCTTTGTGCGGCTCGTATCAACATGCCAACATCTTTTAACACCATCCTTAGAGCACATTAAGTGGGCTGTAAAATCCAGTCTTTAATGTCAAAAAATAAAGGGAAAGGAAAGGAAGCCAAACAGTAACTTTGCCCCCCTCCCTCCCTCGCTTCAACGGTAGCAAGACAAATAACAATGGATGCTACTCGGGCTTTACACAGCAAAACCTATTTTTTCTTCACTGGTAGGAAGATGAATAGGAATAGTCATGTATTGTGTGTGTGTGCGTGTGTGTGTGTGTGTGTGTGTGTGTGTGCGTGTGTGTGTATAAATAAAAATGTAATGTTCGTTTGTGGGATTAACATAATTCAAAAACCACTGGGCAAATTGACACCAAATTTGGACACAAGACACCTACTAACTCTGGTTGCTTCAAGTTGTCTCTGGTTGCTTTTGGATCAAGAGAATTGGCCGTCTACAAAGACGTTGCCCAGGGGACGCCCAGATGTCTTGCAATCCTGCGAGGAGGCTTCTCTCATGTCCCCCCTTGCGCTATGCTACTCTGCTGCTGAGTACGCATGCCCAGTGTGGAACACATCTCACCACACTAAAACAGTGGATGTGGCTCTTAATGAGACATGCCGCATTATCACAGGGGTGTCTGCGCCCACAACACTGTAGAAATTACACTGTCTAGCCGGTATTGCACCATCTGACATCCGCTGGGAAGTAGCAACCAATAGTGAAAGGACCAAGGCAGTGACATCTCCAGCTCATCCCCTGTTTGGATATCAGCCAGCACGTCAACGACTTAAATCAAGAAATAGTTTTCTAAGATCTACAGAGACACTTGCTGGAACACCCCAGCAAGCGAGAGTCCAAAAGTGGCAGGCCCAAACCCAGAACCTCAACCAATGGCTGATACCATGAGAGACTCCCCCCTGGGCACACAGAGGACTGGGCGATTTGGAAGGCACTGAACAGACTGCATTCTGGCACCACGAGATGCAGAGCCAACCTTCAGAAATGGGGCTACAAAGTGGAATCCTCGACATGCGAGTGTGGAGAAGAGCAAACCACTGACCACCTGCTGCAATGCAACCTGAGCCCTGCCACATGCACCATGGAGGACCTTCTTGCGGCAACACCAGAGGCACTCCAAGTGGCCAGATACTGGTCAAAGGACATTTAACCAACTACCAAGTTTGCAAAATCTGTGTGTTTTTTTTCTTTTTCTTTTTAATCTGTGTGTTTGTTTTGTTCTGTTAGAATTGTAACACAATGGTATGGTTGCTGATGACACGATAAATAAATAAATAACCTACTAACTCATTTATTTATTTATTTATTTACAGTTTTTATATTCCGCCCTTCTCACCCCACAGGAGACTCAGGGCGGATTATACACATCACGCATTCAATGCCAATTTTTGACATACAAACATATACAGACATACACAGAGGCTATTTAACTTTTTCTGGCCGCCAAGGGAGCTGTCGCTTTCATCGTCCATCTGCGATGCTGATGAAGCACTTCCGCATTCCCCGCATGCTTCCCCGCTGGAATGCTTTGCTGGAGTCTTCTTTATGGCCTCATAAATCAGTTAATTTAGCCTCCCCACACTTTTAAGGTGGTACCTTATTTTCCTACTTGACAGATGCAACTGTCTTTCGGGTTGCAAAGGTCGACAACAGGCTACACACAATTGGTTGGAAACCCACTCCAACCCGGGCTGGCTTCGAACTCATGACCTTTTGGTCAGAGTGATCTTAATGCAGCTGACACTCAGCCAGCAGCACCACAATCCCGGTTTTGTTGTAATAATAAATGTAATAATAATAATAAATAGTGTAAAATAATAATAATAATAATAATAATAATAATAATAATAATAATAGGGTAAATACTGTAAATGTAATAATAATAGAGTAAAATAATACATGAAATAAAAATAATACTAATGATCTTAATGCCGCTGACACTCAGCCAGCTGCGCCACAATCCCGGTCACAAGGAGTGACCATCACTTAAAAAATGATTTTGTCATTTGGGAGTTGTAGTTGATGGGATTTATAGTTTACTTACAATCAAAGAGTATTCTGAACTCCACCAATGATGAAGTTGAATCAAACGTGGTACACAGGACTCCCATGACCAACAGAAAACATTGACCTTGAGTTTAGGAGCTGTAGTTCACCTAAATTCAGAGAGCACTGTGGACTCAAACAATGATGGATCTGGACCAAACTTGGCACGAATATTCCATATGCCCAAACATGAACACAGATGGAGTTTGGGAGAAATAGACCTTGATATTTGGAAGTTGTCGTTACTGGGATTTATAGTTCACCTACAATCAAAGGAAGGATCGAAGGAGGAAGAGAAGAGATGGGGGGGGGGGAAGGTTGGCCACAGGAACACGTGGCAGGTACAGCTAGTTTGTTTATACAAAAGGATGTATTCCTTTTGAGATTTCTTTCAGGATGAAACAGATGCCTTCTCTGTACATATCTGATACGCAAAGAGGAGATCTTTCCCCCTCGACTGCCTTGCAAATTTCTGCAAAAAGTAGGATGAAACGGAAGAGAGAACTAGACCATTTTGTGAGTGCCTTCTGGAGCAAATTTATTATTTATTTATTTACTTTATTTGTATACCGCACTATCTCAGCCCGTAGGCGACTCAGTGCGGTTTACAACAGGACAATATACAAAGTGCATAGCATTAGCATCTAAACAATCACTAAAGCACTTAAAACAATACAACAATACATCAGTAAATGAACAAACATCAATAAATCCAATAACTAATCCGTCACGTCTCATCAGTAAAATCACAATCCGATCTCCTCATCCATTATTCCAGTTCCAAACTCAGTCAATTGATTGCACTGCTTAATTGAACGCCTGTTCAAAGAGCCAGGTCTTCACTCTTCTCCTGAACACCAGCAGGGAGGGAGCCGATCTAACATCTGCGGGAAGGGCGTTCCACAGCCGAGGGGCCACCACGGAGAAGGCCCTGTCTCTTGTCCCCGCCAGCCGTGCTTGCGAGGCTGGAGGGTTCGAGAGCAGGGTCTTCCCGGACGATCTTAATGTCCTAACTGGTTCATAGGGGGTGATGCGTTCGGACAGATAGGTCGGGCCAGAACCGTTTAGGGCTTTAAAGGCTAAAGCCAGCACTTTGAATTGTGCCCGGTAGCAAATTGGCAGCCAGTGGAGCTGGCGCAGCAGAGGAGTGGTGTGCTCCCTGAGTGCCGCTCCTGTTAACAACCTGGCTGCCGATCGTTGGACCATTTGTAGCTTTTTATTTTAAATATTCATCGAATATTGTCCAATCTGTCTCTATTTCCGCTATTCCTTTGCTCCTTTGTAATAAATAACTCAGCCTGTCCATGTTCCTCACTGTTGGGGTTCAGCCTGAGTTTGAACTTGAACCTGATTCTCTGTTTGTTCCTCCTGATGCTAATGAAAATATATTTACTGATGCTAATGGAAATGTACCTTTTGATGCCCATGCTCCTGAAATTAGTGAGGAAGAAACTGCTGTAGGTTTGGAAAATGCCAATGTTCCTGAAATTAGTGAGGAAGGAACTTCTGTAGATTTGGAAAATGAAAGTACCAGTGTTCCTGAGAATGTTTCAGAGGGAAGCCTTGACCTTTCCCTCCCTTCTGCACCTGGTAACTGTAATGACAACAGAAGGGGCCAAATTTGGGAAGACAGAAGTAAATCACTCAGTTTGCGTCAATCCCCCCGAATTCAAGAATTAAAAACATTGGCTTCAAAGAAGAAGGGCGGTTCACGGAACCAATTCTTGAGCTTTANTTGCATGTTTTCAAACTGCTAGGTTGGCAAAAGCTGGGGCTGACAGTGGGAGCTCACCCCACTCCCCGGATTCGAACCTGCAACCTTTCTGTCAACAAGTTCAGCAGCTCAGTGGTTTAACCCACTGTGTCACTGTGGGCTTTGCATAGTTCCCAGAAAATTCAACGTGGATGTGGCACCCCATTGACGTGGAGGGCCCCCCGGTGAATCCTGATCTGAGTCCATGAAGCAGTTGCCGATAGCATTCCAGGATGAAAGGCAGGCCACCTGATGCTACATCCAGGCATCTTGTGATGGTTTGGAAGCGAAAGGGCAGTGTAAGAATATACATTAAGGCCAAGCCGGGCAAAGTTGTCAGAGCTGCTTGATTGAAAACAGCATGATCGCTCCATGAATGTTGTCGGTACGGCGTCAGTAACAGGCAGAACACAGCAATCTCCTCTCTTCCCCTTCTCTAAAGACAGTGTGGTCTTCCTTTTCCCTGCTGCTCAGTATGGGATTGATGGGAGGAAGCAGGACGTCCTCCTCCTCCTCCGGGACTTTGCCGAAGCCTTCCTTGTCTGTGCGGTGAAGCAGCCTGCAATGTTTCGTGACCTGCTGCCCCCGCCGTTTCATCTCGGGGCCCGGGAAATGATTTTGAGCATCTTGGCGTGGAATGATGATTGAATGTATCCCTTGCTCTTTTTTGCCTTGGGAGGTTGCCAAGGCTTCCGTTATATGTGGTGTAAGCACAACAACAGCATTTGGGATGGAAGAGGCGTCGGCAGGAACATGCTGAGGTTAGGGCTGGGCAACCACAGAAAAATTTGTTTCTAAACTCGATTGGTTTTTAGGGGGTTTTTGCATTTCGATTTTTAAAAGAATTCCGAAATTTTTCTTTAAAAAAGTTCGAAATTTACGAAATTTCGGAAATTACGAAACTATTACGAAACAATTACGAAACAATTACGAATCGATTCGTTAATGGCGGACGCGACTAAAAAACCCTCCAAATGGGACAGGGGGAACTTTTGAAGCTTCCCTCTCCCTCTGTTGTTGACTGTTGGTGTGATAATTATATATTTTTTTCACTGATAAAACAAACAACAACTATAAAACTTGCACCAGACATGCGGAAATAATAACAAAACGATTTCGAAATGATTTCAAAACAATTTCGAAACAATTACGAAACGAATTGAAAAATTCGTTTCGATTTTTAGTTGCTCCTGAATAGTTCAATATTGCTTCGTTATAAAAAAAAACGAATTAATAACGAATTACGAAATTAACGAACGAAACCGCCCAGCCCTAGCTGAGGTGTTTTCCTTGTGGCGAGGAGGCCCAGTTAATCTGGGTCCTGTCTCAAGTTGCTGGTGGGGTTCTCCTTTCCTTATGGTTCAAAAAAAATATTCAGTTTTAATATCTTGACCTGTGCCGTCCACCCAGACGCTATCTATATAAATAAAAATGTAATGTTCGTTTGTGGTATTCACAGAACTCAAAAACCACTGGGGCAATTGGCACCAAATTTGGACACGGTACCCCTAACAACCCAATGTATGTTCTCCACTCAAAAAAATTGATTTTGTCATTTGGGAGTTGCAGTTGCTGGGATTTATAGTTCACAGTTGCTGAGTATCTCAAGCTTCTCAAGAAAGACACCCGCAGTTCGCTCAGACATAGAGAGAAGCACAGAAAATACTGGAAGGGTTTGGTGGGCAGTGCCCTTTAGTTTTGGAGTTGTAGTTCACCTACATCCAGAGAGCACTGTGGACTCAAACAATGATGGATCTTATTTATTTATTTATTTATTACGGTCGCTTATACCCCGCCCTTCTCACCCCGGGGGGACTCAGGGCGGCTTACACAAGCAAGGCACAGTTCAATGCCCGCATTACATGACAACAAAAACACAACATCAGATAACGACAGCAATTATAGCAGTGATGACAATTAACATAAGCAATAATTATTATCGATAAAACAACCATAAAACCCATAAAAGCAATTAAAACAATAAAAGCAATACAAACCTCATTGCTGGTCAGCGTTTAACAGACTCATAGTTTAGGTTCTACTTTCCACACATTGTTGGTCCTATCCATCTGGTTTCCATATCTAATTGTCAGGATGCCCAAAGGCCTGGTCCCCTAGCCACGTCTTTACCTTCCTCCTGAAGGCAAGGAGGGATGTAGATGCCCTGGTTTTCCCAGGGAGTGAGTTCCACAGGTGGGGGGCCACCACTGAGAAGGCCCTGCTCCTCGTCCCCACCAGCCTCACTTGTGATAGCGGTGGGGTCGAGAGCAGGGCCTCTCCAGATGATCTCAAATTCCGGGATGGGACCAAACTCTACACGAATACTCAATGTGCCCAAATGTGAACACTGGTGGAGTTTGGGGGAAATAGAATCTTGACATTTGGGAGTTGTAGTTACTGGGTTCACCTACAAAGAGCATTCTGAACCCCAACACCGATAGAAGTGGGCTAAACCTCCCAAACAGAACCCCCATGACCACCACAGTGGGCCACTAGGCTTGGGTAACCACGGAAAAAATTGGTTCTAAACTCGTTTTGTTTTTAAGGGGCCCTTGCATTTCGTTTTTTAAAATAATTCCGAAATTTTCCTTTTAAAAATTTCAAAATATATGAAATTTCGTATAATTACGAATCGATTCGTTAATGGCGGACGCGATTGCGCAATATGCTAAAAAAAAACCTCCGAATGGGAGAGGGGGAACTTCTGAAGCTTCCCTCTCCCTCTGTTGTTGACTGTTGGTGTGATAAAACAAACAACAACTATAAAACTTGCACCAGACATGCGAAAATAATTACGAAATAATTACAAAATAATTATGAAATAATTACAAAATAATTACGAAATAATTACAAAATAATTACGAAATAAATTGAAAACATTGTTTCGAATCTAATTTACTCCTCACACAATTCCTGCATGGCTCAATATTGGATCGTAAGCTAATTTAAATATGAATTAATAACAAATTACGAAATTAATGAACGAAACCGCCCAAGCCTATGGGCCACAGCAAGGCGTGGCAGGGGACAGCTAGTAAAAAGTAAAACGGCGGGTGTCTTTCTTGAGAAGCTTGAGATACTCAGCAACTGAGGCTATTACTGGTTTTAAACACCAAAAAGAAAGGATATTTATTTATACAAAGTCCTTGCAGACTTGGCACAGTTAATCAAAGTTACAGTCAATTGGTAAAGCATAGAGATGAGTTTTCCCTTCCTCCAAAAGGTAAAAGGAATTCTGGAATCCCTTACCCTAACCCTGAGCTCCAATGGTCAGAAAAAAAGCAGTTTTTTTTCCCTATCTATTGTTCAAAGTTAGCTTTGGAGGCAAATGCTCAATACTATCTCAGGGGTCCTCAAACTTTTCAAACCAAGGGGCAGTTCACTGTCCCTCAGACTGTTGGAGGGCCGGACTATAGTTTTTTTTAAAAAAAGAAATCAATAAAAAATTCCTCTGCACATTGCACGTATCTTATTTTGCTGTGTGGAAGGGTTCTTTCTCGCCCTCTTTGGGCAGTAATTCCAGGAGCAGAGAATGGGAAGTCTTCCTATTTCTAGTCTGAACAAAATCTGGCTACCAGTATTAAAAAACTCTAAAATTATAACTGTAAATAAAGAACAAAACACTCAAACACAGGGGAACTCCAGACAAGAAACAATCAGGGCCAGCTAATCACCTCTCAACAAAGGATTCTCCCTAAAAACTGTCAGGCTATGAAATGGTCAATCAAGGTGGCCAATTGAAACATTCATACCTACCTCCAACAGACAAGAGTTCTTTCTCCCACCCTGGATCTTCAACAATTTTCCTAGTTAAAGGTTTTCCTCTGACATGAAGTCCAGTCGTGTCTGACTCTGGGGTGTGGTGCTCATCTGCATTTCTAAGTCGAAGAGCCGGCGTTGTCCGTAGACACCTCCAAGGTCATGTGGCCGGCATGACTGCATGGAGCGCCGGGGCAGCCTCCCTTGGCTGGCTCACGCTGCCCATCGGGCCTGATGGATAGCGTGAGCCAGCCAAGGGAGGAGCAGCACCGCGTGGCCTACTCGCTCGTAAAGCACCTCGTGAGGTGCTTTACACGCGAGTAGTCCATGCGGAGCAGCTGCCCTTGGCTGGCTCATGCTGCCCATTGGGCCTGATGGATAGCGTGAGCCAGCCAAGGGAGGGGCACTGTGTGTGTGTGTGTGTGGGGGGGGGGTGCTCCTCCTCCACGGGCTGGATAAGTGCCCTTGGCGGGCCGGAAGTGGCCCGCGGGCCGTAGTTTGGGGACCCCTGTCATAGAGTTGTGTTGGATGACCTAGAATTTCCTATGATGATATCCTCTCTGGTTGTAGGTTTTTTCGGGCTGTATGGCCATGTTCTAGAGGCATTCTCTCCTGACGTTTCGCCTGCAATCTATGGCAAGCATCCTCAGAGGTAGTGAGGTCTGTTGGAACTAGGAAAATGGGTTTATATATCTGTGGAAAGACCAGGGTGGGACAAAGGACTACCCTGGTCTCTACCTCTGAGGATGTTTGCCATACGTGCAGGCCACAATTAAACATAAATCATAAATTTAAACATAAATTTTAAACCACAATTAAACATAAATCATAATTAAAACAATAATTATGTGAAGCACAGACAAGTATTTGAATGTTAATGATAGTCGTGTGTTGCAGGAAAACATGGAACAAACAAACCAAACTGGAAATCATTTGAGCTTTCAATCAAGACCTTTCAGGGGGGAAAGACTACCATTTTCTAGCTCTCTCTCTTTCTCGTGTGTGTGTATGAGAGCGAAAGCGAAAAATTGTGAATTGAATCCCAATATGTACATATCTAGGATCTTTGCCTCCTATTAAATTGACCAATTTCTTTGCCTGTTTTTTTTTTAAAAGCCTCCCCTTTTGAAAAGATGGTCCAATATTTATTTATTTTGGCTCGCAAGTCCGCTTTATATTGCATGTGTCAGAAACAGTGACACAAGGCAGAAACTCATATAATACAAGCTGTGAACAAAAAGGAATGTGCCTTGTTAACAATTTAGTCTCGGCCTTATCCTCCTCGCGGAGGCTCCTTTGCGAGCAACGCTCCAGAACCGAAAGTGGGGAAGTAGCAAAACATAACCCTGATGAAACAACAGATCGTCATGAAAGCTGTCGGAAAATCCTACAATTTCGTCTTGGCTTGAGAAGTTCCCAGCGGCGCCAGCGGAGAAATGTTGCATTCCATCATTTGGGGTTTGCAGCCCCGGATTTGTGTTTTGCAACCCAGCATTTCCCAATCATTACACACCAGAGTTTTCGTCCAGAGAGATAAATGGAAATTTGGTGGATGCCGATTACAATGGGGAGCCATCTGCTGAAAAGTCCTGCTTAAGTCTTGTTGAAGAGGGATAACTGAGATGTGTGCCTCAGATCATTTAAAATGAGAGTTTACCCCAAATCACAAATTCCTTCGTATTCAAGATAGAAAGGCATGGATAGAGCCGCGTCGGATTACTCGTTACTCGTAATAATTTCGTTAAACTTACCTTTTTGATGTGAATTCGAAGCATTTTTAAAGACCGGAAGTCCCTTTGCCCTTCCAAAGGGCAAAGGGACTTCCGGTTTTTAAAAATGCTTTCCAAAGGGCAAAGGGACCATTTTTGTTACCTTAAAAACACTACAAATCCCATACTTCCAAGCCTATACTTCCCTAACTTGTGAAATCATCTTCCAAGGACCCAAAAGCTCTCAGGGCTGTTTGTTATTTCCTTTGTTTACACTGTGTTGCCTAAAAAGACACTACAAATCCCATACTTCCAAGCCTATACTTCCCTAACTTGTGAAATCAGCTTCCAAGGCCCCAAAAGCACTCAGGGCTGTTTGTTATTTCCTTTGTTTGCTCTGTGTTTCCTAAAAAGACACGACAAATCCCATACTTTCAAACCTATACTTCCCTAACTTGTGAAATCATCTTGCAAAAAAGCTCTCAGGGCTGTTCGTTATTTCTTTGTTTGCTCTGCATTGCCTAAAAAGACACTACAAATCCCATACTTCCAAGCCTATACTTCCGTAACTTGTGAAGTCAGCTTCCAAGGCCCCAAAAGCTCTCAGGGCTGTTTGTTATTTTCTTCGTTTGCTCTGTGTTGCCTAAAAGACACTACAAATCCCATACTTTCAAGCCTCTACTTCCCTAATCTGTGAAATCCACTTCCAAGGCCCCAAAAGTTCTCAGGGCTGTTTGCTATTTCCTTTGTTTGCTCTGCGTTGCCTAAAAAGACACTAGAAATCCCATACTTCGAAGCCTATACTTCACTAACTTGTGAAATCAGCTTCCAAGGCCCCAAAAGCTCTCAGGGCTGTTTCTTATTTCCTTTGTTTGCTCTGCATTGCCCAAAAAGACACTACAAATCCCATACATTCAAGCCTCTCCTTCCCTAACTTGTGAAATCAGCTTACAATGCCCCCAAAAGTCTCTCTCCACCAATAGCGAAGCAATTTGGAAATTTCAGAAAGTTCCGATTTTTTTCCGGAAAAAATTGGAATTCAATTCCAAATCGAACCACCAGCACCCCTTACATCTGAAATGAGTTTTGAACCATTTTTTTTTGATCAACCAAGCCTAGTGTGTATATATGGAGGTTTTTTTTTTAAAAAAAAATGATATCAAATCCATCTGAACAAATTTTATAGTAATTGAAAAAAAACCAATGCTGAGGATATGCATTCTTTTGCTATAAAATACAATTCTGATGCATTTTTATAGTTTTGATCTGTGCATAATATTCTACTCCTAGCCAATAATGTGCTATAATTCATTTCTTTCTTTTTTTGGATTTTGTACCTTTTGGAAACAAACTCTACATATAGTTGTCACAGTGAAAATGCTATTTTATGTACAGAACATGCCATTTCTATATATATATAAATACGTATGTATGGAAATGGGGAAAACGAAAATAGTCAGGATTATACATACACTAAAGCTCAGGGTTTGAGTCATTTACTCTTAAAGACATAGCTTTGAATCCCTTGTGTATTCAGTAGGGATGAAAAGAAAAACTCACAATTATTCATTTCCAATTTGAAAAACAGGTTGTCGAACAGTTGGGGAATCCCACTAGAACAGTGGTTCTCAACCTTCCCAATGACGTGACCCCCTAATGCAGTTCCTGATGTTGTGGTGAACCCCAACCATAAAATTATTTACGTTGGTGCTTCATAACTGTAATTCTGCTACTGTTATGAATCTTAATGTAAATATCTCATATGGAGGATGTATTTTCATTCACTGGACCCAATTTGGCACAAATGCCCAATATGCCCAAATTTGAATACAAAAACGGTTGAACATTCAGTTCAGCTCAAGTTTTGTTGACTTTGGACTTTCCTTGCCTTATCTGCCCAATTTTTGATCACATAAAATAGACAAAATCACAGGTCTATTCAATTACATTTTTTGCATACTGGGTGAGGAAATAAAGTACATAAGGAATTGTGTTATGCCATTAACATCAGCTGAGAAAGCTAGCCGGTAGATATTGTTTATGCTATTTGAAAACTTTTGTGTCATGGAAGGATAAACGCAGTAAGATGAGCTGACTCCCCTTAACTGCAGATCCTAAGCAGAACCCCTTCCCACAAAGAACTGACAATCTCCCCTTATAGAAGGCCTGAGGAAAAGCAAAGGAAATATTTCTCCTTCTGCAGACACCACCGATGGCATCCTAGCCATAGAATCATAGGACCTTATTGTAGAAATGGATCAGAAAAGCCATGTGACCCAATTCACTCTTGTGCAAAATTGTGCAAAGAAAGCACTCCTGAAAGATGCAGATTAAAAACTTCTTTTTTAATATTTCCAAATGTACTACAGCGACTATATTAATAGGTTCATGATGTAGGTGTGTGCAACTTTCAAGTCAGCAGTGGACATATGGCAATCCTGTAAAATTCATGGAAGGCAACGACTCCGGCCCAATTTACCTGTCCGAACGTATCCTCCCCTATGAACCATCAAGATTGCTAAGATCGTCTGGAGGGGCCCTGCTCTCGATCCCACCGGCCTCACAGGCGTGGTTGGTGGGGACGAGAGACAGGGCCTTCTCGGTGGTGGCCCCTCAACTCTGGAACTCCCTTCCACTGGAGATCAGAACTGCCCCTTCTATCTTAACGTTGAGGAAACAGGTGAAAACTTGGCATTGGGGATTGACATTCGACGAATGAGCCATGATCCTGTGACATGGATGGATGACGACGAATAATGATTTTTGATGACGACTGAACACTGTAATTATAGGATTGCATTTTGCTATTTTAATGTTTTAGTGTGATTTAGAATATGATGTTTTAATGACTGTCTGTAATATGGATGTTGGAAACCGGCGTGAGTCCCTCGAACGGAGGTGAGAAGACCGGTATACAAAACTGCTAAATAAAATAAAATAAAATAAGGCAAGGAATACTCAGAGATCATTGGCCTCTGAAACATAGTCCACAAAGCTAGCATCCATTGGAATTCTCTCATCCAAGTACGAACCAGAGCTGACCCTGCTTAGCCTCCAAGATCTGGTGTGATTTTGTGCCTTTAGGGTATTTACTAGTATGCAACAGACCTGGTTTTTTAGATTTCATTGGAAAACACCTGAACCCAGGGAATTCAGGGAATGAAGTAATTTAGTAGTTCATCTGAAGGAATATCTGGAGTCTAGACTGTTTGGGAAACCCCAGATTTTGTTCCTGCCCTTTCCAACCTGAGGAAGCCATATTAAAGTCTCTGGTCATACCAAGAACAGATATGAAATATTCTAGGAGAAATAAAACATGTATGAATCGCTAAAACACAATTGGAAAGACCGGAAACAAAACCTGGAACTTGGGTCTTTTTGTGGATTATCTGGAAATATATGACTAAAATGGAACAGAACAAATTGGTCAGTGCTATTCAATTCTCGCTGCTCCCTTAGTCTTTCTAGTGCAGTGTTTCTCAACCTGGGGGTCAGGATGTGTGTGTGTGTGTGTGTGGGGGGGGTGGTTGTGAGGGGGTGTCAGAGGGGTCACAAAAAACCATCAGAAAACACAGTGTTGGTCATGGGGGTTTCTGTCTGGGAGGTTTGGTCCAATTCTATCATTGATGGAGTTGAAGGGGCTCTTTGACTGTAGGTGAACTACAAATCTCAGCAACTACAACTCCCAAATGTCAAGGTCTATTTTCCCCAAACTCTACCAGTGTTCACATTTTGGCATATTGCATATTCGTGCCAAGTTTGGTCTGGATCCATCATTATTTGAGTCCTCAGTGCTCTCTGGATGTAGGTGAACTACAACTCCAAAACTCAAAGTCAATGCCCACCAAACCCTTCCAGGTTTTTTTTTGTTGGTCATGGGAGTTCTGTGTGCCAAGTTTGGTTCAATTTTATCGTTGGGAGTTCAGAATGCTCTTTGATTGTAGGTGAACTATAAATCCCAGCAACTACAACTCCCAAATGACAAAATCATAATTTTTGAGTGATGGTCACTCCTTGTGTTGTGAGACGTTTTGTTGCCAAATTTGGTGTGATTTCATTCATTGGTTCTTTTGTTTTTAAGGTACTCATGACGCACAGAGCATTTATATATATATAGATGGAATAGAACACATTGATCAGTGCTATTCCATTCTCGCTGTTCCCTTAGTCTTTCTAGTGCAGTGCTTCTCAACCTGGGGGTCAGGATGCGTGGGGGGGGGGGGGGTGTGTGTGTGAGGGGGTGTTAGAGAGGTCACCAAAGACCATCAGAAAACACAGTGTTGGTCATGGGGGTTTCTGTCTGGGAGGTTTGGTCCAATTCTATCGTTGATGGAGTTGAAGGGGCTCTTTGACTGTAGGTGAACTATAAATTCCAGCAACTACAACTCCCAAATGTCAAGGTTTATTTCCCCCAAACTCCACCAGTGTTCACATTTGGGCTTATTGAGTATTCATGCCAAGTTTGGTCCAGATCCATCACTGTTTGGGTTCACAGTGCTCTCTGAATGTAGGTGAACTACAACCCCAAAACTCAAAGTCAATGCCCACCAAACCCTTCCAGTATTTTTTGTTGTTGGTCATGGGAGTTCTGTGTGCCAAGTTTGGTTCAGTTTTATTGTTGGAGTTCAGGATGCTCTTTGATGGTCAGTGAACTATAAATCCCAGCAACTACAACTCCCAAATGACAAAATCAATCTCCCCTCTCCCCCCAACAAACCCATGAGTATTCCAATTTGGAATTTGGAATTTGGAATTTGGGCATATCGGGTATTTGTGCCTAATTTGGTCCAGTGAATGCAAATCCATCCTGCATATCAGATATTTACATCACGATTCATAACAGTAGCAGAATGACAGGTGTGAAGTAGCATCAAAAATAATGTTATGGTTGGAGGTCAACACAACTTGCGGAACTGTATGAAGGGGTCACGGCTTTAGGAAGGTTGAGAACCACTGCTCTATGAGATAGTATTCATTGGAAAACTAGAGCCAAATGTGCTTCCGGATGTCCCTTCTGCAGAAACAAAGTTTTTGCAGCTTAATAAACTTTCCCCATGTTTTTATGATAGAACCGGTTAGAAAATGACATTTATAACCCAGGAACAAAAATTGTGTAATAATCATTGCCAAGTATGAGGAGTAGAGATGGGAAGTGTGTGGGTGTGCTTCACGCGCTGGGCCTATAGCAGTTGGCTTTAGAACAGGACGTGCTCTTTGTGCCCAGTGGGAAGCCGGGGTGCCTCGAGTGAGAGGCCCTAAGGATTTTCCTATACAGAGTCTTTAGAAGCTTGGAAGGTTTAACAAAGTCCTTTATTATTGCTTAAGTTTTCCACAAACAATCAAATACTGATCTTCAACAAATTAAACAAATGCTTCAAGGCTTTGAATCAACTGGTGGGCACCTTGCTTGGAGAACTATTTCTTTCTTTAACAAGGAAACCCCTTTTGGACCCCTCCCGGGCAATCTGTTTTCTAGGCTCTGCTGGTTTGGGTCCTACTCCCGGCTCCAATTGCTTCTGGTTATCCGAGTAGACCTACCAGCCAGGACCTTGTAGATTTTCCAGCTGGAGTCCTTTTGGATTTTCTCCACGAATGGTGTGGATCTGTATCTTGAACCCCAACAAGGGTTGTGCTGTCAAACTGTTTTCCTTAGAAGCTTTAGGGCTGTTTCCCCCGGATGTTGTGAGAAACGAAGCTTCTCTACAGGTGGGGAAAGCTCACGTCCTGTAACTGGGCTTCCAAACTGAAAGACTGCCTGAAGTCTTTCTTTTCCCTCCCAGAGCCCTGGGGAAAGGGGCGGAACTAAAGAACATAATGATGATTGACGGGTCATTGGCCCTATAATTGCAGAGCAAGGGAAACCACCTTATTGCGAAATGCATGGAACCTTGGAATACATGCAAACACTCAATAGAAAGAAAAGGAAGTAGGAGCTCCTGGCATAGCCGTACCAGTACAGTGGGAGGAGAGGATTCTTAGGGAAAAGACCAGGAAGGCAATGATATTTATTCTGACCCTTGATTTCCCCGCGTTCCTCCTTGCTCTCTGGTACCTGCGCAGTATTATTATCGGCCTGACATCTCCTTCCTTTGAAAGGTTGTCCGTCACACTTTGAATCGCTCCTCTCCATGGTTACATTTTCTAATCAGTTCACATGATTGAGCTTACATCAAGTGATGCTTTCCTTAATTCCTTTCCATTTGTGTGGTGTGATTCTGAGAGGGACTCTCGTCAAAAATTTGGAGGGTCCTGTCAGTTTGAAAAGAACATGACCTTTAAATTGTATCAGTATGTTTGCTGGTGCATAAGGCAAAGGAAAAGGTTTGTACTGATGGAAAAGCACTCCAGAAAAAGGAAAGGAAAAGTAATTCACTTGGAGGCAACATGCATGGAAACCTAAGGTTGTTTGTGTTTAAACTGGTTAAATACATTGGGAAGGGCCTTGGGACCCATTAAAGGAAATTCATTTGCTTGCATATCTCTCTTTTTAAAATAAATTGGGGTAAATATTTTCTTTATTTTACCTTTTACTAGCTGTCCCCTGCCACACGTTGCTGTGGCCCAGTCTGTGTATATGTGTTTTGTGTGTGTATACAGGGGCGGCTCAACCATTACGCAAAGTAAGCATTTGCAGTATAGTTGATTTTGCCCAGGGGCGCTCTTGGGGGAAAATAGACCTTGACATATGCAAGTTGTAGTTACTGGGATGTATAGTTCACCTACAATCAAAGAGCATTCTGAACTCCACCAATGATGGAATTGAACCAAATATGGCACACAGAACTCCCACAATGAACAGAAAATATATATCAGTGATTGGTTGGGGGCTCGCCAAAATACTGTTTGCTTACTGTAGAAAATTACCTAGGGCCGCCTCTGTGCTCTGTGTATATATGTGAAGTCGAACATGACCCCCCCCCCCCCCCAATAAGAGATAGTAACTTATAGTTTTGCTAAGGGCAAGGACGCCAGGCTGGATAATAAGGGTTAAGCCTTGGTCAGTTTGGTGTGTATCATTTAATCAAGGCTTTATGCTCTATTTTCATATGTTTACAGCAGAAAGTAACCAATTTATTACTGAAAATCATGCCACAAAAGTATTTGACTTTTCCCACCTGAGGCACACCTGGGCTCCTGATGGTCCCCCACCTCACAAACAAGGGACTCTCTTTCCCCCTCATGGAGATATTTCCCTTTATGGACCTTCCTATGAATAATATGAACTATGGACACTGGGGGAAGGTAGTTGGTTTTACTCTCTGTATTATGATTTCTATATTTTCATATTTTCTCCTGTATTTCTATATTTCCCCTCATGTTTTCTGACCTTGCCCTGAACCCTTTGCCCCCTTCCCCTCTCCTTGGGGGAAAGCTGTCCTGCCTCTGGAAAAGCAATCAGCGATCATGAAAAGACCCTTCTCTTTGGACATTCTTTGCATGGACAATAGTCAAGGAAATCCTTTTGACTTCGGAGTTGGGCTACCATTAGGATTTCCATTTGGCAGACTTTTTAATCCTATAACAATGGGGGGAATATGACCTTAGGAAAGTCCTCTTTTCCTCCAAGCTGTTTTTCTTTCAAATCTTTCCACTAAGGACATTCACAAAAGTTTCCCCTTTGTGCCCTATCTGATGGTAAGAGGAAAACCCGCATTAAGTCATCAATGCTTATCACAGACCCATCTCAGGACAATAAAGTTAGTTTCTTTAGAAGGCCAATCCCAGACTCAAGAAGCCCCAGGACATTGGAATTCCATAATCCACTCCAGAATGCATTGTCTCCCTTCATCCCGCCTCCCTTCTGATTCGCTGGAGCGTTGAGGCAGCAGGAGCCTCCTGATAGGCTCTGGCACCCCGCGAAAGCCCTGTGATTGGCCCTGATGCATGAGGGACGGCCAAGCCTCCTCCCAGCTGTTTGCGCGTCAGCCAATCCCCTTCGAGCTGGGTGGGAGGGGGGGGAGTGGGAGTTTTGAAACTCACAACTCTGTATTTTCTATAAAAATGGCCTTTACTTCTGTAACCACATGCTCTGCTTGGTGAATGATTGCCGCTCTGCATCCTTTTCAGCTGAATCGCTAATAAACCTCGGTGGCACTTCCTTCCACTTGGTGAGACCTTTTATTGGGAAAAATCAGGGATTGGGTGCTTCTCTCTGTCTCGCCAGGGAAAAAGAACTCTTTGATGAGTCTAATTGGTCTCTGCCTCCTGGCAAAGACCCCTAAATTTCTGCTCTATAACATATGTGTATGTGTGTATATATTTGTGCATATATGCGTGTTTGTGTATATATTGTTGTTCATTCGTTCAGTCGTCTCCGACTCTTCGTGACCTCATGGACCAGCCCACTCCAGAGCTCCGTGTCAGCCGTCACCACCCTCAGCTCCTTCAAGGTCAGTCCAGTCACTTCAAGGATGCCATCCATCCATCTTGCCCTTGGTCGGCCCCTCTTCCTTTTGCCTTCCACTTTCCCCAGCATCATCCCCTTCTCTAGGCTTTGCTGTCTCCTCATGATGTGGCCAAAGGACTTCAACTTTGTCTCTAGTCTCCTTCCCTCCAATGAGCAGTCGGGCTTTATTTCCTGGAGGATGGACTGGTTGGATCTTCTCGCAGTCCAAGGCACTCTCAGAACTTTCCTCCAACACCACATATATATATGATTTTGTGCATGTGTTGTAATGCAATTTTTATTGTGCCAAGGTAGGTAAAGGTAAAGGTTTCCCCTTGACATGAAGGCTAGTCGTGTCCGACTCTGGGACTCTGGTGCTCATCTCCATTTCTAAGCCGAAGAGCCGGCGTTGTCCATAGACACCTCCAAAGTCATGTGGCCATAATGACTGCATGGAGCACTGTTCCCTTCCCACAACAGAAGTACCTATTGATCTATTCACATTTGTATGTTTTCAAACTGCTAGGTTGGCAGAAACTGGGGCTCACAACAGGAGCTCACCCCACTCCGCAGATTAAAACCAGCAATCTTTTGGTCAGCAAGTTTATCATAGAATCTTAGAATCAAAGAGTTGGAAGAGACCTCATGGGCCATCCAGTCCAACCCCCATTCTGCCAAGAAGCAGGAATATTGCATTCAAATCACCCCTGACAGATGGACATCCAGCCTCTGTTTAAAAGCTTCCAAAGAAGGAGCCTCCACCACACTCTGGGGCAGAGAGTTCCACTGCTGAACGGCTCTCACAGTCAGGAAGTTCTTCCTCATGTTCAGATGGAATCTCCTCTCTTGTAGTTTGAAGCCATTCCACTGCGTCCTAGTCTCCAGGGAAGCAGAAAACAAGCTTGCTCCCTCCTCCTCCCTGTGGCTTCCTCTCACATATTTATACATGGCTATCATCATCTCCTCTCAGCCTTCTCTTCTTCAGGCTAAACATGCCCAGCTCCTTAAGCCACTCCTTAATATCTCTCATTCAAGAGAGATATTGACAAGCTGGAATGTGTCCAGAGGAGGGCGACTAAAATGATCAAGGGTCTGGAGAACAAGCCATATGAGGAGCGGCTTAGGGAACTGGGCATGTTTAGCCTGAAGAAGAGAAGGCTGAGAGGAGATATGATAGCCATGTATAAATATGTGAGAGGAAGCCACAGGGAGGAGGGAGCAAGCTTGTTTACTGCTTCCTTGGAGACTAGGACGCGGAACAATGGCTTCAAACTACAAGAGAGGAGATTCCATCTGAACATTAGGAAGAACTTCCTGACTGTGAGAGCCGTTCAGCAGTGGAACTCTCTGCCCCGGAGTGTGGTGGAGGCTCCTTCTTTGGAAGCTTTTAAACAGAGGCTGGATGGCCATCTGTCAGGGGTGATTTGAATGCAATATTCCTGCTTCTTGGCAGAATGGGGTTGGACTGGATGGCCCATGAGGTCTCTTCCAACTCTTTGATTCTATGATTCTATGGTCCTCATAGGGCTTGTCCTCCAGACCCTTGATCATTTTAGTTGCTCCTCTGGACACATTCCAGCTTGTCAATATCTCTCTTGAATTGTGGTGCCCAGAATTGGACACAATATTCCAGGTGTGCTCTAACCAAGGCGGAATAGAGCATGGGGAGCATGACTTCCCTAGATCTAGACACTATGCTCCTATTGATGCAGGCCAAAATCCCATTGGCTTTATTTGCCGCCACATCACATTGTTGGCTCAGTTCAGCGGTTTAATTGGCTGCGTCACCAGGAGGCCCTATGTGCCAAGATACCTCATTGCATTTTCCATGGGTTTCCTCCCTGAGGTCCAGCATTACAACCATAGGCTTCGAAAGGGAGTGATATGTTACAATTGGGTTCCTCGTTGGGCTTGGTTCTTCTTGCCAGGCTGCTAAAACCTGGCTCTATTTCCTGGGGGGTTTCAGCTGTCAATTTGTTTTTACTTCCCTGAGCTGCTGTATGTTTTAAAGGGTTGTTATATTCTTATCTTTGACTAATTTGTTTGTTGTCAGGAAGGCTTGTCAGCAGGAAGGTGAGGTGTCAATATTTTAAATTAGTTACAATGAATAAAGTTGACGTGGAAATGGCTCCCTAGAGGTAGGTGGTTTCCAAACTGCATTCGGCTCCTCGGTGATGCCTCCTCGCCTTGTTTGTTTGTTGTGTTGTAAGGCTATGCTCAGGCTTGATGCTCTCGGTGGGCTCCCAAGGATGGCGCTTCCATTAGGCATGTTTTTATTACTGGGAAAGAGGGAAAAGAGCATCGTTGTTCATTATTATTTGATATATGTTGTTGTTCATTCGTTCAGTCATTTCCGACTTTTTGTGACCTCCTGGACCAGCCCACGCCAGAGCTCCCTGTCGGCCGTGGCCACCCCCAGCTCCTTCAAGTACCCTTCAAGGATACCATCCATCCATCTTGCCCTTGGTCGCCCCCTCTTCCTTTTTCCTTCCATTTTGTTGTTGTTTATTCGATCAGTCACTTCTGACTCTTTGTGACCTCATGGACCAGCCCACGCCGGAACTCCCTGTCGGCCGTGACCACCCCTAGCTCCTTCAAGGTCAAGCCAGTCCCTTCAAGGATACCAATCATCCATCTTGCCCTTGGTTGGCCCCTCTTCCTTTTTCCTTCCATTTTGTTGTTGTTTATGCATTCAGTCACTTCTGACTCTTTGTGACCTCATGGACCAGCCCACACCAGAGCTCCCTGTTGGTCGTGGCCACCCCTAGCTCCTTCAAGGTGAAGCCAATCACTTCAAGGATACCATCCATCCATCTTGCCCTTGGTTGGCCCCTCTTCCTTTTTCCTTCCCTTTTCTCAGCATCATTGTCTTCTCTAAGCTTTCCTGTCTTCTCATGATGTGGCCAAAGGACTTCATCTTGGCCTCTCATCTCCTTCCCTCCAATGAGCAGTCCAGCTTTATTTCCTGACGTATGGACTGGTTGGATCTTCTCACAGTCCAAGCCACTCTCAGGACCTTCCTCCAGCACCACAGTTCAAAAGCGTCTATCTTCCTTCGCTCAGACTTCCTTCTGGTCCAGCTCTCACATCCGTAGGTGACCATAGGGAAGACCATAGCTTTGACTAGGCAATGGATCTTGGGTGCCAGTCTGATGTCTCTACTCTTTACTATTTTATCGAGACTGGACATTGCTCTCCTCCCAAGAAGGAAGCGTCTTCTGATTTCCTGGCCACAGTCTGCATCTGCAGTCATCTTTGCACCTAGAAATACAAAGTCTGTCACGGCCTCCACATTTTCTCCCTCTATTTTCCAGTTGTCAATCATTCTTGTTGCCATAATCTTGGTTTTTTTGACGTTTAGCTGCAACCCGGCTTTTGCGCTTTCTTCTTTCACCTTGATTAGAAGGCTCCTCAGCTCCTCCTCGCTTTTGGCCATCAGAGTGGTGTCATCTGCATATCTGAGGTTGTTAATGTTTCTTCCAGCAATTTTCACCCCAGCCTTGCATTCCTCAAGCTGCGCACATCTTTGCATGATGTGTTCTGCATACAAGTTGAATAGGTTGGGTGAGAGTAGACAACCCTGCTGTACACCTTTCCCAATCCTGAACCAGTCTGTGGTTCCAGGGTCAGTTCTAACTGTTGCTACTTGGTTCCTATACAGATTCCTCAGGAGAGAGATAAGGTGATTTGGTATTCCCATACCACCAAGAACTTGCCACCATTTATTCTGATCCACACAGTCAAAGGCTTTAGGATAGTCAATAGAACAGAAATGGATGTTTTTCTGGAACTCCCTGCCTTTCTCCATTCTCCAGCATCCGGATATTGGCAATTTGGTCTCTCGTTCCTCTGCCTTTTCTAAACCCAGCTTGTACATCTGGCAACTCTTGCTCCATGTATTGCTAGAGAGGAAGTATAAAGAACTAGTGGTCCCCTGCCATGTGTTGCTGTGGCCCAGTCTGGTGATCTGGAAAATAAAGTAATGAGAAAGTGTTGGTTTCTAATATATGTCATGTCTTGATGCTTGTGGGTCAACAGTATTTCTTGCTGTTTCTTTGCCAGTGTTGATGTGGAGAGTGTCTGGTTTGCCTACTCTGGAACATGCAACATATCATTGTCCTTCTTTAGGGGCCCCTTTCCAATCTTTGATACTGCATGTGTGTGTGTGTGAATGGCTGGATGGCCCTTTGTCAGGAGGGCTTTGTTTATGTTTTCTTATCCTGGTGAAGGGAGTTGGACTGGATGGCCTTAAGGCAGCATGTCTCAACCTGGGATTTGGGGGAGGTCAGCAGGGGGGTGTCGGAAGGGTCACCAAAGGCCACCATAAAACACAGTATTTTCTGTTGGTCATGGGGTTCTGTGTGGGATGTTTGGTCCAATTCCATCCTTGATTGTAGGTGAACTATAAATCCCAGCAACTACAACTCCCAAATGACAAAATCATAATTTTTGAGTGATGGTCACTCCTTGTGTTGTGAGACATTTTGTTGCCAAATTTGGTGTGATTTCGTTCATTGGTTCTTTTGTTTTTAAGGTACTCATTATGCACAGAGCATTTATACACACACGCACACACAACAGATAGGGATGCAAATGCTGAATTAGTCTTAGGGTTAATAATTACAGTAGTTTTATTTATTTGTTTGTTTACTAGCCATCCCCTGCCACGCAAATGCAAACAAATGCAGCCTCTCCGAACTGGTGTGTCCTTCCTCGTTTGCAGTATTTGCCATATTGGCCACACTCTGCTTCTGTCTGGTCATGTGCCCCACAGTATCCATCAGTGAAGTGCTGGAGAATATGCACCAATATTTGATATATTCCCTGAAATTAATAATTGTGGCTAGAAGGAATTTACCAAAGTGCCGGGGCTTCATTTTGGAGCTCTTTATCAATAAGCCTTTTGGCCTGCAAGAATTGGGACCAAACTGAGCGGAGGCTGTGCTGTGTGTTTGTACATTAGGGCTTGATTAAATATACTGATAGTCATAAATATCACATTATAATAAATCACAGAACAGACTTTTGGAAGATTAGTTTTACCTTTCAGAAAATGCTAATGTTGGTTTTGTTTTGCTTTTGTTTTGTTTTTTTTGTTTCACTACCATTGTCTTTCTCGCTAAAAATTACAGCTTTACTACAGAAAGCTAATTTCATAATACAGTATTAACTCAATATTACATAAATTACATTTGTCAGATTGCATTGTTATGGATGTACAAAGCCCCAAATTTACAACCAAAAGCTTTCCAAAGACATGTATTCATAATTTCCTACCATGAACCATATGCCACAATACAGTCTTAAGGAATTACAGGCGTTAATGCCACGCACAAATCCTGCCGTTTCCTTCTCGGAGCAAATGGAAGCCGTATATTTCAAGTTGCTTCTCCCCACTTATTTGGCTTGCAATTATAGGCACCAAAATTGCAATAACCGTAAAAGTATTTTAACACCTGCAATGTTTTTTTTTCTTAAAGCCACATGTCGTGAGAAATGTATGACAAGGGTGAGGATTCACTTGTTACATCCCATATAGACTACTGCAACGCTCTCAACGTGGGGTTGCCTTTGAAGACTGTCCGGAAGCTTCAACTGGTCCAATGGACAGCAGCCAGATTGCTAACTGGAGCGGCTCTCGGGGAGCATACAACTCCCTTGTTGCGCCAGCTCCACTGGCTGCCAGTTCGCTACTGGGCACAATTCAAAGTGCTGACTTTAGCCTATAAAGCCCTAAACTGGTGCTGAGGGTGGAGGACTCTGTACCGGACTCTGTACCCAATTGTTTCCATCAGTATCTCGAGGACCGTTACTGGATGGCTGTGTGCCAGCAGGCTGAGGGTGAATCCAGCAAAGACGGAGATCCTATGGCTGAGTCGAACCGGCAGTGGGGATCTCCAGCTGCCTACCCTGGATGGCGACGACAACAAGGAAACTATGAAAATGAACAAAATCTGGCTACCAGTATTAAAAAAACTCTAGAATTTCAACAGCACAACAACAATAGATAATGCAATTATCTTTTTTAGAAATCCATATCAAAGGATGTTGCGTACAAGAATATTTGTGACTTTATTTGAGCCTGCAAATGCAAGAGAATTTTCATGCTGATTCAAGAAAGGAATGTCACAAAGTAATGCTAAAAATGGATTGGATAAATTACTGCTTTAGAAAAACTTTCTGGACAGTACAACAGAGAGATTTGGAAAATATGGATTTTCAGTGAAAACACTCCTTTAAACACATTTTAAATGTACTTTAAACTGGCATAAAATACATATTCTGGTGGGAAGAACACTTAGATTTGCATTTTTTGGGAAAGTATACATTTTAATGTACATTATAATGCACATTAAAATATCTCTTTAAAATTGCAGGTGAATATGAAAAAAAACAGAAAGGAAGAAAATTACGAGGGTTGAATGAAAAGTAATGCCTCCACCTTCGTAACTCCTCAACAGATGACAGTACTGGTATGCGGCAGGTACTGGCTTGTTCAGTAGACTCTCCTCTACAGTTCCATTTTAGGGGAAGCCTTAGCATTGTGTTGTTAAAGCGAGAAGTATGGAACCCTGCACAGACGGTCGGTCAATGCAACTTAAGCAACGTGGAGTCATTGAATTCTTGACAGCAGAAGGTGTCACCCCTAAGGAGATCCATCAGAGAATGCAAGCTGTTGATGGTGATTGTGTTGACGTGAGTACTGTGCGTCGTTGGGCGAGTAAGTTTAAAGATGTTGAGGTGGGAACATCTGGCTTGCATGACAAACAAAAAGTTGGACAACCTGTGACAGCAACCACCAAGTTTCACAAGCAAAAGGTTGACAGATTGATTCAGGATGATTGTCGTATCACTCAGAGAGAAATTTCTAGCTTAATCCACATTTCACAAGAACATGTGGGTCACATTATTGCTTGATTGGCTATTGGAAGATCTGTGCACAATGGGTACATTGAGAGAGCCATGAGATGCTGGTTGCGGAAACAGAGTGTCGACTTCTTCTGCGACGGCTTCAGAAAACTTGTTCATTGTTGGCAGAAATGTATCCAATTGTCTGGTGATTATGTGTATAAATGAATAGTGGTTGTTCATTGTTGGCAGAAATGTATCCAGTTGTCTGGTGATTATGTGGAAAAGTGAATAGTGATTGTTCATCGTTGGCAGAGAAGTATCCAATTATCTGGTGTTCATGTGGTAAAGTGAATAGTGATTGTTCATTGTTGGCAGAAATGTATCCAATTGTCTGGTGATCATGTGGTAAAGTGAATAGTGATTGTTCATCATTGGTAGAAATGTATCCAATTGTCTGGTGATTATGTGGAAAAGTGAAAAGTGGTTGTTCATCGTTGGCAGAAATGTATCCATTCCAATTGTCTGGTGATTATGTGGTAAAGTGAATAGTGATTGTTCATTGTTGGCAGAAATGTAGTCAATTGTCTGGTGATCATATGGTAAAGTGAATAGTGATTGTTCATCGTTGGTAGAAATGTATCCTATTGTCTGGTGATTATGTGGAAAAGTGAATAGTGGTTGTTCATCACTGGCAGAAATGTATCCTATTGTATGGTGATCATGTGGAAAAGTGAAAAGTGGTTGTTCATTGTTGGCAGAAATGTATCCAATTGTCTGGTGATTATGTGGAAAAGTGAATAGTGGTTGTTCATCGTTGGCAGAAATGTATCCAGTTGTCTGGTGATTATGTGGAAAAGTGAATAGTGGTTGTTCATCGTTGGCAAAAATGTATCCAATTGTCTGGTGTTTATGTGGAAAAGTGAATAGTGGTTGTTCATCGTTGGCAGAAATGTATCCAATTGTCTGGTGATTATGTGGAAAAGTAGTAGTTAAAGAGCACAGTCTAAGGGTTATTTCTGTGTTTGGTTGATTAAATTATTGCTTTGCTTGGCTATCGGAAGATCTGTGCACGATGAGTACCCAGGATGAGAAAACTGTGAGACGCTGGTTGCGGAAACAGAGTGTCGACTTCTTCTGTGACGGCTTCAGAAAACTTCTTCATTGTTTGCAGAAATGTATCCAATTGTCTGTGATTATGTGGAAAAGTGAATAGTGGTTGTTCATCCTTGGTAGAAATGTATCCATCCAATTGTCTGGTGATTATGTGAAAAAGTGAATAATGGTTGTTCATCGTTGGCAGAAATGTATCCAATTGTCTGGTGGTTATGTGGAAAAGTGAATAGTGGTAGTTAAAGAGCACATTCTAAGGATTATTTCTGCGTTTGATTTATTAAAATATTCCCACTCAAACCGAAGTAACGAAGGTGGAGGCATTACTTTTCATTCAACCTTCATAGATCTAAAACCATATGGAAGTGACATGAACCAGAAATAGTCAGATTAACCCATTTCTTCCTCGGGAGCCTATTGCAACCTCAGATGCAAAAGCCCAGGGGAAAAAAGGTAACCAGATCTGGCATAATGTATGCAGACAGGAGCAGCAACGGCAGTTCTGAATGAGCCCTTCCAGCTTAACCAGTGCCATTTGAACAATACCTCTTGGTGGTGGCCCCTCGACTCTGGAACTCACTCCCCAAGGACATCAGGCATGTCCCAACATTGCCAGTCTTTAGGAGGAGCCTGAAAACGTGGTTGTTCCAGTGTGCCTTCCCAGAATAAGGAAACTCCAAGCAATATATCCCTAAATGCACTTTATCAATGATCTAGGATTGTCTGCAAGCCCTTTCCTCTCCGAAATTCTATCCTAGTTGTTATATATTTCACCTGGTCATGTTCAGCATTATTATTTAAAATTTTAATTATTACATTTGGCACAGTCATAGGTTTTTAAGCATTGTTGTGCTATTGTTAATGCTTCATTTTATTGTTTTGTATTGCTGTTGTTGTTGTTTTGCTGATGTATTGTGGGCTCGGCCTCATGTAAGCCACACCAAGTCCCTTGGGGAGATGGTAGCGGGGTACAAATAAAGTATTTTATTTATTTATTTATATTATGGTTTGTCCATCTGGGCTCTGACCCAGTTTACCTGTCCGAACGGATTCTCCCCTATGAACCATCAAGGCTATTAAGATCTTCCGGGGGGGAGGGGGGCTGCTCTCGGTCCCACCACCCTCACAATCACGGTTGGTGGGGACGAGAGACAGGGCCTTCTTGGTGGTGGCTCCCTAGCTTTGGAACTCCCTCCCACTAGAGGTTAGATCTGCCCCCTCCCTCCTGACGTTCAGGAAATCACTAAAAACTTGGCTCTGGAATGCGGCATTCGAGGACTGAACCTAGAACCTTCCCTGTGATGAATTATGATGAACTGTGACTACGAACATGACTATGACTTTTACTGGATTGACGATTTGGCGTAGGAAACTGTAATGATGTAATGATGATGTTTCATTGTACTGTGTTGTACTATTTTAATATGTAATGATTTGTATCTGTTGTTCTTTCATATGATTGTATTTGATATGTGCTGTAAACCGACCTGAGTCCCTCGTCGAGGTTGAGAAGGCCGGTATAGAAATCCTCTAAATAAATAAATAAATAAATAATGTGGTAAAGCGAATAGTGGTTGTTCATCGTTGGCAGAAATGTATCCAATTGTCTGGTGATTATGTGTATAAATGAATAGTGGTTGTTCATTGTTGGCAGAAATGCATCCAATTGTCTGGTGATTATGTGGTAAAGTGAATATTAGTTGTTCATCGTTGGCAGAAATGTATCCAATTGTCTGGTGATTATGTAGAAAAGTGAATAGTGGTAGTCAAAGAGCACATTCTAAGGATTATTTCTGCATTTGATTTATTGAAATATTCCCACCCGAATCCAAATAACGAAGGTGGAGGCATTACTTTCCATTCAACCCTCGTACATCTAAAACCACATGGAAGTGACATGAACCAGAAATAGTCCCATTTCTTCCTCAGGAGCCTATTACAACCTCAGATGCAAAAGACCAGGGAAAAAAAGGTAACCAGATCTGACATAATGTATACAGACAGGAGTAGCAACGGCAGTTCTGAATGAGCCTTTCCAGTTTAACCAGTGACATGGTTCGCCCATCCTTTCTCTTTTCAAAAGGTGCCCCAGTTCCCATTCTTGCAAGGTGCAAGGTGTGTGTAGGTGTGTGTGTTTATTGTGGTGTCGAGCAACCCAGCTTAATATCCATGTCATTGAGACAAAGAGAGAGGGAAGAGAGAGAGAGAAAGGGTTGCCTGCTTTGGGGTGGAGTGGAAGGAAAGAAGGAAAGAAGGAAGGAAGGAAAGAAAGAAGGGGGCAGCCGTGCGGGATTGCGAAACATCTCTAGGTTTCTAAGCACACCCTGTCTAACCATCCCCTGACAGATCCATTGTAAATCAAAGTCCTGGTAAGTGGGGATGCCAGAGATGTTTGATCTCACTCCAAGCCTTGAAACAAGTTGCTTATTTTTCCTTCTGCAGCTTGGCTCCTCACTAAAATAAAACATGGAGAGATGAATGTTCTGACAGGTCATTGTGTGTCAAGCCGTCACTCTGTAATGGTTACATATTTCAGCTGGATTGAGGGGCTTGGCGGTTGGGGGCGGATGGCAGGGAGGAGGACAGGAGGAGGAGGAGAAGGAGACAAAGGAGGAGAGGTTGCAGCCCTTTCCTCGCAGCTCATCTTCCTTTACACCAAACACTCCTTGCATGCTGAGGATGGAAATATAGGGGATGGGGTGGGGGTGGGGGAGAGCACGATGGCGGTGCAGTGGGGGGCGGAAGGGGGTCGTTTCATAAATTTTTAATGATATTGGGTACAACTGGTGCTTTGAAATTTGCTGCACTTTAATTTTTTCTTCGTTAGCAAAGGCTCGCTAATGTATCGGAGTGCTCAGAGCCTGTCCTAGGGATGCCACGATAATTGTGTTGTTAATAATATTGTGGCACTAGTAATGTTCGCCTGGTAATCAAGCCGTGTGATTTTTTTTAATATATTCAGTTATTACACCGCGTGGCGTACAAATCATGTCAATTACAATTGCCAGCCTATGACAGTTGAAATAATTGTGTACGTTTTCCAGAATTTTCCATTGGCTTGGCTAATCAAGCTATATATATATATATATATATATATATATATATATATATATATATCTCCCCAACATGTTGTTTGTACTTGGAGAAAGAGTCAACTCTATTCCTGCTTCTAAATAATCTGTCCACCACCTTCGAAAGTGAGGATGACCAGCATTTTAACAACACCTCTGCAAAAAGTGTTTGCATTGGAATGCTACCTAAGGTGAATGCAGAGGAAATGTGAAGGGACCAGTAGCATTATTTATTTATTTATTTCGGTTTCTTCTACCCCGCCCTTCTCACCCCGAAGGGGACTCAGGGCGGCTTACAAAAAACAAGGCACAATTCGATGCCCACATCACATAACAGCAATGAACAAAATAACATCAATTAATAATTAACAACAATTCTTACATTACAACCATAAAACCAATAAAACCAATACAAACCAATTTCTCCTCATTGACGGTCAGCGTTTGCTATCTCATAGTTCAAATTCCAATTCCACAATTGTCAGTCCTGTCAGTCCTATTCGTCTGGTTGTCCTTGTCTAGTTGTCAGATTGCCCAAAGGCCTGGTCCCACAACCACGTCTTTACCTTCCTCCTGAAGGAGAGGAGGGATGTTTGGACCCAAACCTGAACGGTTTGGGACCACCCTACCTGCGTGACCGCATCTCCATCTACGAACCCACACGCTCGCTCCGGTCATCTGGGGAGGCCCTGCTCGTGATCCCACCTACGTCGCAAGCGCGCTTGGTGGGGACACGGGACAGGGCTTTCTCTGTGGCGGCCCCCCGACTTTGGAATGCCCTTCCAAAAGAGCTTCGTCAGGCCCCTACTCTAGCAGTTTTCAGAAGGAACCTAAAAACTTGGCTGTTCCGATGTGCCTTCGCAGATTAGGAATCCCCATCCCAAGTCCTAGAAGCACTTTAGCACAACCAATGTTGCTGCACACCACACTTTTAATCCTACGTTCCTCCTGCCATCTCAGCACTTTTAACCCTGTACCCCATTGCGCCAGCCGAACCAGTTTTAATAGTGTCTTGATGTATTGATGTATTGTCATTGTTGTTATTTTGCTTAATTGTTTTGATTTGCTGTGTTATTGTTGTGTTATGTTTTCTATTGTATTGTGTTTTGAGGCTTCGGCCCGTGTAAGCCGCATCGAGTCCTTCGGGAGATGCTAGCGGGGTACAAATAAAGTTAATAATAATAATAATAATAATAATAATAATAATAATAATAATGTTGATGCCCTAATTTCCCACGGGAATGAATTCCACAGGTGAGGGGCCACCACTGAGAAGGCCCTGCTCCTCGTCCCCACCAACCTCACTTGTGATAGCGGTGGGGTCGAGAGCACGCCCCCCTCAGATGATCTCAAACTCCGGGGTGGGACGTAGAGGGAGATGGGTTCGGACAGGTATGCTGGACCGGAACCGTACAGGGTTTTGTAGGTCAAAACCAGCACCTTGAATTGTGCTCGGAACTGAACTGGCAGCCAGTGGAGCTGACACAGCAGGGGGTGGTGGGTGTGCTCCCTGTATGACGCTCCGGTGAGCAATCTGGCTGCCGCTCGCTGGACCAGTTGAAGTTTCCGAACAGTCTTCAAGGGCAACCCCACGTAGAGTGCGTTGCAGTAGTCTATTCGGGATGTAACAAGAGCGTGGACCACTGTGGCCAGATCAGACTTCCCAAGGTAGCATTATGTAAAACTAGATGTCCCCTGCCAGGTGTTGCTGTGGCCCAGTCTGGTGATCTGGAAAATAAAGTAACGAGAAAGCGTTGGTTTCTAATATATGTAATTTCTTTATGCTTGTGGGTAAACAATATTTGATTACATTTTCTTGCCCTGGTGAAGGGAGTTGGACTGGATGGCCTTAAGTATTTTCTATTGGTCACAGGGATTCTGTGTGGAAAGTTTGTCCCAATTCTATCATTCATGAGGTTCAGAATGCTCTTTGATTGTAGGTGAACTATAAATCCCAATAAATGTCAATGTCTATTTTCCCCAAGCTCAATCTGTGTTCCTAGTTGGGCATATGGAATATACTTCCCAAGTTTGGTCCAGATCCATCATTGTTTGAGTCCACAGTGCTCTCTGGATGTAGGTATACTACAACTCCCAAACTCAACGTCAATGCCCACCAAACCCTTGTGAAGTCGATACTAGACTTTAGGAGGGTCTCCCCAGGAAAAGAGACCACTAGGACCGCACCAAAGAGGGTCCGCTACCTTGGTGAGGACAGAGAAGGCTAATTCTAGCAATTTTACAATTATCAATAAATAAATATGCTCACCAAAGTGGAAGAAGCGGCGACCGAGGCTTTTATTGTAGCAATTCAGCTGAAGCGGATGCAATGCAGTGATAATTCATATACAAGCATGCCAATGCAAAGTTTGGAAGCATTTTTATAGCAAAAACATGTACAGAGATTTCAAAATGATGCTATATCTCTCTCTGTGTGAATCATATCTATCTATATCTATGGTTGTATGGCTCTTTGTCAGGAGGGCTTTGATTATGTTTTCTTGCCCTGATGAAGGGAGTTGGATTGGATGGCCTTAAGTATTTTCTGTTGGTCATGGGGGTTCTGTGTGGGAAGTTTGCCCCAATTCTGTCCGTGGGGTTCAGAATGCTCTTTGATTGTAGGTGAACTGTGAATCCCAGTGACTACAACTCCCAAATGTCAAGGTCTATTTCCCCCAAACTCCATCTGTGTTCATATTTGGGCGTATTGAGTGCTTGTGCCAAGTTTGGTCCAGATCCATCATTGTTTGAGTCCATAGTGCTCTCTGGATGTAGGTGAACTACAACTCCCAAACTCAAGGTCAATGCCCACCAAACCCTTCCAGTATTTTCTGTTGGTCATGGGAGTTCTGTGTGCCAAGTTTGGTTCAATTCCAACGTTGACAGAGTTCAGAATGCTCTTCGATTGTAAGTAAACTATAAATCCCAGCAATTACAACTCCCAAATGACAAAATCATATTTTTTAGTGAAGGACATACATTGGGTTGTTAGGTGTCTTGTGTCCAAATTTGGTGTCAATTCATTCAGTGGTTTTTGAGTTATGTTAATCCCACAAACGAAGATTACATAATGTTTTGAGTGATGGTCACTCCTTGTGTTGTGAGACATTTTGTTTCCAAATTTGGTGTGATTTCGCTCATTGGTTCTTTTGTTTTTAAGATACTCATTATGCACAGAGCATTTATATATATAAATAGATACTTAGATAGGTATTTCAAAATCTAAAAAGATTTGAATCCCAAAACTCTTCTGGTCCTTTTTAGATAAGGAATACTCAGCCTGAATCTTGAAAGAGTTTTCTCCGGGAGTTTACAAGGTTGGTGGCAAACTCATTTGAATCCTGTGGACTGTTTCCATTGACCCGCGATCGCTAAGTTGATTAGACGGGAAGGAAAAGTGGGGGTCTTCCATAGGACATCTTAAAATGTCCATTTAATACAGATTTCCTCTTCTCGGAGAAGAATGAACATGTCACCGTGGCAGCAAAAAGGGACCTACAGGGAGGCGTAGCAGCGGTACATGAGCAATCACGAAGGAAAGCCCAGTGGTAGCGTTCGAGAAGAAATAACAAGTGTGGAGATGTCATAATTACTCTGGGCAGAATAATGAGTAGGCATGGAATGGACGCATCTGAGAAATAACAAGCCATCTAGCAGCAGCATTTGAGGAATGACAACTGAACATGACGGTTATTTGCCGAATAAGTAAGCCAGGGCGTCTGCTTTGGAGAGGAACAAGCAACCAGTGGTTTTGGTCTTTTTTCTCCTGGAAACATTTCTTCATTCAGTCATGAACACAGGAAGAAGAAGCTACAAGTTGTCCACAGGTCGAGAAAAGCAAAAAAGATGAGGAATCAAAGCAGATAGTTTTGGAAACCTGCCAGAAGCACAAATGGAAATAACCAGACCCAGAATGTTCCCTTCTTCCTTTGCAACGCTTTAATCCCAGAGAAAAAGAAAAGTTTCTCACTGAATCCGAAGTCTATTTTAGTCAATTCAGTGAGACATTATGTAGAAGTTTTGTATACAAGCCTTCTCACCTCTCTTGAGGGACTCAGACCGGTTTCCAACCACAATATCACATACAATCAATAAAACATCATAATACATATTACAGTAAAACATTAAAACAGCAATTACAATCAATAACTATAATGGTCAGTCGTCACACTAAAATCGTTGCTCATCATCCTCCATCCATATCTCAGGGTGTTGGCTCACTCGTCGAATGCCTGTCTCCATAACCACGTCTTCACCTGTTTCCTGAATGTCAGGATAGAAGGGGCGGTTCTGATCTCCAGTGGGAGAGAGTTCCAGAGTCGAGGGGCCACCACCGAGAAGGCCCTGTCCCTCGTCCCCACCAGACGCGCTTGCGAGGCCGGTGGGACCGAGAGCAGGGCCTCTCCAGACGATCTTAATAATCTTGATGGTTCATAGGGGAGAATACGTTCGGAGAGGTAAACAGGGCCGGAGTCGTTTAGGGCTTTATAGGTCAACACCAGCATTTTGAATTGTGCTCGGAAGCTAATTGGCAGCCAGTGGAGCTGGTGTAACAGCGGAGTGGTGTGCTCCCTGTACCCAGCACCCGTTAGTAGTCTGGCTGCCGAGTGTTGGACTAGCTGCAGCTTCCGGGCAGTCTTCAGAGGCAACCCCACGTAGAGAGCGTTGCAGTAGTCTAAACTAGACCAGGGGTCCTCAAACTTTTTAAACCGGGGGCCAGTTCACTGTCCCTCAGACTGTTGGAGGGCTGGACTATAGTTTTTTTTTTAATCAATAAAAAAATTCCTATGCACACTGCATATATTTAATTTTGCTGTGTGGAAGGGTTCTTAGAGGGAGGGGGTTCTTTCTCGCCCTCTTTAGGCAGTAATTCCAGGAGCAGAGAATGGGAAATCTTCCTATTTCTAGTCTGAACAAAATCTGGCTACCAGTATTTAAAAAACTCTAAAATTATAACTGTAAATAAAGAACAACACTCAAACACAGGGGAACTCCAGACAAGAAACAATCAGGGCCAGCTAATCACCTCTCAACAAAGGATTCCCCCTAAAAAAACTGTCAGGCAAAGAAATGGTAATCAAGGTGGCCAATTGAAACATTCATACCTACCTCCAACAGACAAGAGTTCTTTCTCCCACCCTGGATCTTCCCCAATTTTCCTAGTTAAAGGTTTTCCTCTGACATGAAGTCCAGTCGTGTCTGACTCTGGGGTGTGGTGCTCATCTGCATTTCTAAGTCGAAGAGCCGGCATTGTCCGTAGACACCTCCAAGGTCATGTGGCCGGCATGACTGCATGGAGCGCCGGGGCAGACTCCCTTGGCTGGCTCATGCTGCCCATCGAGCCCGATGGGCAGGGTGATCCTGCCAAGGGAGGAGCAGTCCGCGCGACCTACTCGCGAGGTGCTTTACGCGCGAGTAGGCCATGCGGAGCAGCTGCCCTTGGCTGGCTCACGCTGCCCATTGGGCCCGATGGGCAGCGTGAGCATGCCAAGGGAGGAGCAGCCCCAGCTTGTGTGACTGTACAGCAGAACAGACAACTCCGCATCTGTACGCTTGTCGACTATGCCCTGCCTCATGTACAGAGGGAGAATTGTTGGAGGCTACAGATAGTGCCGTTGCTGTTTTTGGTCAAAATATTTAGCCACCTGCGTTCCTTCTATTATTATCGGTTTTATACTAATTTATGCAATGCTTTTGATACGAAATAAATAAACCATGTACATTTTAATCTCATAGCCATGCTTGAACTTGGAAGATATTATTTTACATGCTCCAGAGTTCTTCTGGTCACAGGTCAATGAATATACCATTGTATAATTGTATTTCATGTAGTCTCTCCAAATTTTCTCTTCCAGTTTCATGGTCAAGTTTGGGATTAAATTCAGATCACTTTAAATCCACTGGAGCATTACAGCGCACCCAAATACCTGGGAGTCACTCTGGACCATGCTCTGACCTACAAGAAGCACTGCCTGAATATCAAGCAAAAAGTGGGTGCTAGAAACAATATCATACGAAAGCTGACTGGCACAACCTGGGGATCACAACCAGACACAGTGAAGACATCTGCCCTTGCGCTATGCTACTCTGCTGCTGAGTACGCATGCCCAGTGTGGAACACATCTCACCACGCTAAAACAGTGGATGTGGCTCTTAATGAGACATGCCGCATTATCACGGGTGTCTGCGCCCTACACTACTGGAGAAATTACACTCTTTAGCTGGTATTGCACCACCTGACATACGCCGGGAAGTAGCAGCCAATAGTGAAAGGACCAAGGCAGAGACATCTCCAGCTCATCCCTTGTTTGGGTATCAGCCAGCACGTCAACGACTTAAATCAACAAATAGTTTTCTAAGATCTACAGAGACACTCGCTGGAACACCTCAGCAAGCGAGAGTCCAAAAGTGGCAGGCTCAAACCCAGCACCTCAATCCGTGGGTGAAAGCTGATGAGAGACTCCCCCCTGGGCACACAGAGGACTGGGCGACTTGGAAGGCACTGAACAGACTGCGCTCTGGCACCACGAGATGCAGAGCCAATCTTAAGAAATGGGGCCACAAAGTGGAATCCACGACATGCGAGTGCGGAGAAGAGCAAACCACTGACCACCTGCTGCCATGCAACCTGAGCCGTGCCACATGATGCACAACTGAGGACCTTCTTGCGGCAACACCAGAGGCACTCCATGTGGCCAGATACAGGTCAAAGGGCATTTAATCAACTACCAAGCTTGCAAACTTTGTGTTTTGTTTGTTTGTTTGTTTTGTTCTGTTAGAAATGTAATACAATTGTCTGGTTGCCCCTGACACGATAAATTTAAAAAAAAAAACATTTTCCCAGTTTGTTGAGGTAAAATTAGGTGCCTCAGCTTATATTTGGGTCGGTTTATACTCGAGTATATATGGTAATCAAAAATTAGAGGCGTCAGCATTCGTGTTGTCTTTGGGAGGCTTTTGATGGTTGCAGCTTCGTCTCTCTCCCTAAAATGCCAGAAGAGCGGTTCTGTGAATCAGTCTTTACACAACCAGTGGTCCCACTCCTTGCCCTTATTTATTTATTATTTACTAGCTTTACCCGCCACACGTTGCTGTGGCCAACCTTCCCTCTTTCTCTCCTTCTTTCCTTCCTTCCTTCCCTCCCTCTTTCCTTCCTTCCTCTTCTTCCTTCCTTCCTTCCTTCCTCTCTTTCCTTCTTCCCTTTTCTCTTCTCTTTCTCTCTTTCCTTCTTTCCTCCCCTCCCTCTTCTCTTTTCTCTCCTTCTTTCTCCCTCTTTCCTTCCTTCTTTCCTTTTTCTCTTTCTTCTTCCTTCCTTCTCTCTTCCTTCCTTCCCCCTTTTTCTTCCTCTCTTTCTCTTCTCCTTCTCCTTCCTCTTCCCTCCTTCCCTTTCTTCTTCCTTCCTTCTCTTTTCTCCTTTCCTTCCTTTCTCCTTCCTTTCCTTTCCTTCTTTTTTCTTCTCTCTTTCTTCTTTCTTTTTTTTCCTCTTCTCTCCCTCTTTCTTCCCTTTTTTCTGTATTGTCATTTAGCTTTTCCTCATTTAGCTTTTTGGGGCTTTTTCAGTCCCTTCTGCTGTGTTTTTCAGTGTTTTTATGAGTGAAGGACATACATTGGGTTGTTAGGTGTCTTGTGTCCAAATTTGGTGTCAATTCCCCCAGTGATTTTTGAGTTCTGTTAATCCCACAAACGGACATTACATTTTTATTTATATAGATTTAAAACTTTTCTATCCCGATCTTCTCCACCTCCGTAGAGGGACTCCAACCGGCTCAGACCCTTCCTTGCAGCATCCGACATATCTTGGCAATTGCTGCAGGTTGGCTTCTTTTTTTCCTTCCCACCATACGGTTGCTCCTTTGTACCATTATAAATCGCTTACTCCAGAAAACACATACACGTGTGTATTTCATTCAGGGTGAGCAATAAAGCATTTGGCCACCCCCGGTCAAGGGGAAATGTGTTTGCTCTCTTCTGACCACACAAGTCACTGCCGTGGGTTCCTGCAGCATGGAAATGCTAACTTTGGAGCATTAAGAAAACCAATAGCCTTGTTGACATGAACATGGGAGCCTAACCCCTGAAGCCTCCTGATATGAAGCATTGATTTTTCTGCCTGAGTTTGGCTCTAAAGTCATTCATTCTGAGTGGTCAGGACTCAAAGGCTCAGGGAAAGAAAGAAAGAAAGAAAGAAAGAAAGAAAGAAAGAAAGAAAGAAAGAAAGAAAGAAAGAAAGAAAGAAAGAAAGAAAGAAAGAAAGAAAGAATCTGTCTTTCCTATTTCCAGGCAAAGTGGAAGAGTAAACCTCACATGTTGTGATACGATGCTTAGTGAAATCTTGTTGTTTTATACGACATACACACAGAAAGAGAGAGAGAGCATTTTGTCAGGAATTTAAAGTCGTGTCAGGGCAACCAGTCAATTGTATTACATTTCTAACAGAACAGCGTCTTCCAAGTCGCCCAGTCTTCTGAGTGCCCAGGGGGGAGTCTCTCATCTGGTATCACCCACGGATTGAGGTTCTGGGTTTGAGCCTGCCACTTTTGGACTCTCGCTTGCTGAGGTGTTCCAGCGAGTGTCTCTGTAGATCTTAGAAAACTATTTCTTGATTTAAGTTGTTGACATGCTGGCTGATACCCAAACAAGGGATGCGCTGGAGATGTCTCTGCCTTGGTCCTTTCACTATTGGCTGCTACTTCCCGGCGGATGTCAGGTGGTGCAATACCGGCTAAGCAGTGTAATTTCTCCAGTGGTGTAGGGCGCAGACACCCCGTGATAATGCGGCATGTCTCATTAAGAGCCACATCCTCTGTTTTAGTGTGGTGAGATGTGTTCCACACTGGGCATGCGTACTCAGCAGCAGTAGCATAGCGCAAGTGCAGATGTCTTCACTGTGTCTGGTTGTGATCCCCAGGTTGTGCCAGTCAGCTTTCATATTATATTGTTTCTAGCACCCCCTTCTCAGCCCCCGAGGGGGGACTCAGAGTGGCTTACAAAATTCGATGCCTATACAAAAATTATACATAGTGTACAAAACCATAGTTAAAACAATTATCACAGTTAAAACAATAATAACAATTAGGGCTGGGTAACCACGGAAAAATTTGTTTCTAAACTCGATTCGTTTTTAGGGGTTTTTTGCATTTCGTTTTTTAAAAGAATTCTGAAACTTTTATTTAAAAATTTCGAAATATACGAAATTTTGTAAATTACGAAACAATTACGAATCGATTCGTTAATGGCGGACGCGATCGCGCAATATGCAAAAAAAAAAAAAAACCCTCCAAATGGGACAGGGGGAACTTCTGAAGCTTCCCTCTCCCTCTGTTGTTGACTGTTGGTGTGGTAATTTATTTTTTATCACTGATAAAACAAACAACAACCCTAAAACTTGCACCAGACATACGGAAATAATTACGAAACAATTACGAATCAATTACGAAATAAATTGAAAAATTTGTTTCGATTTTTAATTGCTCCTGCATGGCTCAATATCGGATCGTAAGCTAATTTAAATACAAATTAATAACGAATTACGAAATTAACGAACGAAACCGCCCAGCCCTAATAACAATCAATATACATCACATCATATAAAAACTATTCACATGCTCAGCTTTCGTCTTTCAGAGTTCCAAATTCCATTCCATTAGTCATTTCACCATTCTCAAAGTCCTTTCTTTATCTGCCCGATTGTCAAATGCCTGGTCCCAAATCCATGTTTAGTTTTTTCCTGAAGGAAAGGAGGGATGTCGCTGATCTAATTTCCCCGGGGAGTGAGATTCCACAGGTGAGGGGCCACCACCGAGAAGGCCTTGCTCCTCGTCCCCACCTCACTTGTGATAGAGGCTGGGGTCGAGAGCAGGGCCTCCCCAGAAGATCTTAGACTCCGAGGTGGGACGTAGAGGGAGATATTGTTTCTAGCGCCCACTTTTTGCTTGATACTCAGGCAGTGCTTCTTGTAGGTCAGAGAACAATCCAGGGTAACTTCCAGGTATTTTTTTGTGCTGCAATGCTCCAGTGGGATTCCTTCCCAGGTAATAATCCTCAGAGCTCGGGATGCTTGTCTGTTCTTAAGGTGAAAGGCACATGTCAGTGTTTTGGATGGATTTAGATGGATTAGGGATCAGCTGGTTTTCGCTGTAGTAGCAGAGCACGGGTAAGAGCACAGTCCAGAGGTACTCCCAGGGATTTGGGTGCTCTCTGGATGCTTGTCTTAGATTACGAGGTGGGACGTAGGAGTGGATGCGTTCGGACAAGTCAGCTGGGCCAAAACCGCAATGCTTTTGATACGAAACAAATAACAAGGAAGAGAAAGTGACGACACTGAGCAGAGAAAAGCAACAACAACACACATCTTTTCTACTTATTGTACACAGAGCTCTTCTTATTGTTGTGTCTTCAGCTGTTGCGTTTGGGTATAGGGAAGCTTAGCCTGATCTGTTTAATGCGATGCTGTTCTTTCCATTTTAAGTGCATTCCTGGTGGTTTCCTTCCCCCCCTTTCCTCATCCCCCCCCTCCCCAAATGTCCCCGGCTTCCTTGTCTTTAGTGACACAGTGCTAACATTGAAAGCGCCAGGGGCTACCGTGAGCATTGCTCACCCAGAGCAATCGGATGAAAAGGCAGTGCAGATGTAATTTGTTTTCAATGGCTGTTTCAAAAGAATAATTGTGGTGACATTGTGCAATCAATATTATAGATTTTTGTTTTCAAGTACACTGTATGTGTGGTGCTAAAGGGGAGGCCAGGAAATATCGCACTGCAGCTGGAATACAATAAAAATGGATTGAGGTCTGTGGGCATTGTCGGCTGGTAGCCATCATAGGTTTGGGACATCATTGGTGGGATTAGAGAGCTTGTCCTTTGGGCCAGCATTGCGCGGCACGAGTGTGTAAGCATTGGCTAGACTTCCCTGGCCTTTGGGGACTCGTTGACTGAGTGTTGTAGAAGCCCCGTGTTGCTGGGTAGTGATGTAAATCCTTTGGTGGTTTGTATTGCTAACAACTACCAAAGGTAGGGAAGTCGGGATTAAGGCAGGCTTGTGATGTCATGCTATTTGGCACGTCGCTAATGTAAAACGGAAATGTGAGAGCCATCCCTGCAACGCAATGAGGTTTTCCATGCAACTCCTGCCCCTCGTCTCTCTCTCTAGGCCAGATAAAAACCTCTGAGCGAAGGCATCCTCCTCCAGAGAGCGGCCGGCTGATGGAGCCTACTTAGAACAATATGGTGAGTGTCACTTAAAATACCAAGAGAAATATGATGCCGCGTTCAAGGACTTCCTGCTTTAGGAGTTTCACGCAGCAGAGTAACGAGATTGGGAAAAAAATGTCGTTCCCAGGGTGAAAATTATATTAACAAAGAATTAGTAATAAACCTGAACAAATGCAATGAGATGTGAAAGACAGAGCAGAGCCAGCCAGGTTTTTTTCCCCTCTCTCCCCTTGTCTTTCATAATTAGGATGTGAATGGAATGGAAAATTCCATTCCTCACGATCAGATATTACAAACGGAAACCTCTCGCAGTTGCATCCCTGTTGTTGGTCCGACCAGCTGAAGGCATACGATGCTTCCTTTCTGGAACTGAATGCAAAATGTTGTAGTTCAGCATGATGGTAACGTTGCTACTACTGGTAAGAGGGAGAAGAGGGCTGCGCAGGTTTTGGAAGAGGAACAGCAGCGAAAGCGGATTAGAGAGATAATCATGGCCCTGAGTGATTCTGAAACCTTTGAGGGTGTAATAAGAACGAATGACTGTTCCGCTGTTGGCAGGGGGGAAAACCTTTCTATCCCACCGCTGCCACCAATGTAAACAAGATGAAAGGAATGAGGTTCCCTTAACACACCTGTGTGACAGGAATTTTAGTGAGCATTAACTAAAGATATTAGAGACCGATGATTCTGGTAGATTTTGCTGCCACCACCTCAATTGTATTGTTTGAGGAAACAAAGGTGTGAATGTGTTCGAGGCAATATGCACCCTGGCTTCAGTTCTTCTTTATTAGCTCCTTTCCTTGCTGACTGGACTGTAAGAGGTTTTTAGGCTGACTTGGTTTTCACTGAGTGCGACAGACTGAGGCAGACACCAGCTAAAGATAAACTAGGAACAGGTTTATTAAACTTTTAGAATATGTCAACTCATAAAATGAGTGGTACACACGCGTAATTCAATTACTGAAGCTTAGGCTTATTAGGTATAAGACTTCCACAAAAGGTGTAGCTTTAACTTGAAGTGAGTTCCCTTTTCCACACTATTCAACTCTTTGAAACAGTGTGTTCCTGAGATCAGTACCCCTGACTGTCTCACAGAGTAATCAGACTTTCTCCAATCTACTCTTCAGGGCAATAAGCTCTCTTGTACTTTCTACTAATACAAGTGGGCAAGTCTTCTTCACTGACCCTCCAAGTACAGTAATACTGAAGCCCTTGTCCCTTCCTTATTCCCTAACTGCTTGGCTCACTCAAAAGCTTCCTTTTCCCTGTCTAAATCCTACTCTGCTAAAATCCTACTTCTCTCTCTGCTGTTACAACCCTTCTCTCTCTGTGATGTTAAATCCCTTCTCTCCTCCTGTCAAAAGTGACAGGCTTTTTCACTCACACCCAACTCCTCCCCTTGGTGCTTAAACCAATCAGGAGTTGGCTGAGTCCTCCCCTGCCTACTTGCCTCTCCCAAGATGGAGACTCAGCCCACTGACTCTTAGGCTTCAGCCTAGCCGGCAAAGGTTAGCTCTATTACAGAGGGCTTCTCCGACTATGAGATGGGAGATGGGGAGGAAAGCAGGGGAGTCAAGCTAGCTACTTGCGAACAAGAGTCTGACGAGGAAACTCAAAGGAAGCATATTCAGGATATACTTAACGCTCCTACAGAGGACGAAGACTTCATGGGCTTTGAAGGGAGTGATGGGGCTGGGAGTGACATGGGGGAGGAGGATGGGCTTGATTGGACCCATGTACAAGAGATTAGGGATATCTGTACCCAACCCACCTCTAGTGATGACTTCGAGGGGTTCACGGAGGAATGGCAACCGGGGAGCACTTGGCAAGATCTAAGTCTTGGCAGATGCTGGCAGAGGTGGAGGGATGGGCGCTCGGGTTCAGCTGCGGGGATGGATGCAGCTGAATGCAATTTCCCTGCTTCTTGGCAGAATGGGATTGGACTGAATGGCCCACTAGGTTTCTTCCGACTCTAGGATTCTATGATTCATGCAGATTTGTTAGGGAAGGTGCGGGGGGCCACCACCGAGAAGGCCCTCTGTCTCATTCCCACCAACTATACTTGTGATGGCAGTGGGAGTGAGTGGAGACCCTCCACAGAAAATCTTAAAGATTGCACAGGTTTGTTAGGAGAAGATGTGGCCACGAAGGTAGGCAGGTGTGATGCTAACCAGAATTTAAAGTAAAGAAGAAGAAGAAAAACACTGCTATTGAGGCAGGTTTCTGTTTCAATGACGCCTAAGGAAGTGCACTTTTTGTATGGGTCAAGCTGTTTATTTTTTATGACTTTTAAGCAAATAAATTGATAATTTAGAGAAAGCTGAAGACCATTAACATAAAGGCCAAAAAATGCAAGCCAGCATTCTGTGTTTGTCCAACTTGCGCCGTAAAAGACATCATTAAAGGGATGTGACAAAATCTTGGTTGTATCGAAATCCCACGGTGACAGTCAACTCCGCATGTCCAGTAGCGTCTATTAAATGAAGAACTTGATGGATCAAATCTGCTACAGCGGAAAATACCCTTTTATTGTGAGATTTTATACTCAAAGCATTATTCTTGGAAACGTGTAATTTTTTATGCAAACTTTTACGAATATTCTCCAAAATGACCTTCCCAGTCTCTTCTTTGTTGTGTTTCCATCAGTCCCATGGGCAGCAACCTACTTAATTTTTACCCTTTGCAAACATAATAAAGCAGGCCGTATGAAGCAGATTTGTCGATCTTATTAGAGCCTTCCTTCCTTCCCTTTTTAGAGGTATTCAACCTCAGAGGACAATAATGACAGGTCGTAATAGCGGCATGCAAAGCTTTCCCAACAAGAGTGGTTTGTTAAAACAGACTATTTAATTGCGTTGGCATACTTTTAGATGCGATGTTCCTCCAGAAAACACAACTGTGTGTGGTGTTATGATCCAAAAGGCTGAAGTGGAAGCATTAGGAGCCCCCAAATTGATATGATTAGGGATATCACATTTATAGCCATTCGTCTATATAAATAAAATTGTAGTGTTTGTTTGTGGGATTAACTTAACTCAAAAACTACTAGGTGAATTGACACCAAATTTGGACACAAGACACCTCTCAGGTCAACGAGTGTCCATCACCCCTAAAAACACACACAAAAAAGCAGCAGAACGGACTTTGAAACCCCCCAAAATAAACCATATATACATATACACATACATTCATATACATATACACATGCACACATACACGCAGACACACACACATATACGCAAGCACACACAAATATACACATATACACACACATACATATACACCTATATACACATACACACATATAAACACACATATATGCATATACGTAAACACACATACACAATATACATATACACATGCACACATACAGACAGACACACATATACACACATATACATGTACACCTATATACATATACACATATATACACATTTGTATGCATATACACAAGCACACACATATACACAATATACATATACACATATAAACACAGAAATATACATATATACGCATGCACATATACATACAGAAACACACATATATATGCAAGCACACACGAATATACACATACAGTACATACACACATACATATATGCCTACACACATATACATATACATACACACATATAAACACACATATATGCATATACACAAAGACACACATAGACACAATATACATATACACATATAAACACAGAAATATACATATACACATGCACACATATATACAGACACAATATATGCAAAATATATATATATGCAAGCACACACAAATATACACATACAGTACATACACACAATATACATATACACATATAAACACAGAAATATACATATACACGTGCACATATACAGACACTCATATATAAATTCAAGCACACATAAATATACACATACAGTATATACACACATACATATATAACTACACACATATACATATACACATACATACACACAAGAAACACACATATATGCATATACACAATCACACACATATACACAATATACATATACACATATATCACAGAAATACGCAATATATATATACGCAAGCACACACAAATATACACATACAGTATACACACACATACATATACACCTAATACACATACATATACACACATGTATGCATATACACAAGCATACACATATACACAATATACATATACACATATAAACACAAATATATACATACGTATACACACATAAATGCACACACATATATATTTACACAGAAACACACATATATACACATATATATACACAGACATAAACACACATATACACAGACTGGGCCACAGCAACGCATGACAAGGGATGGTAAAAGAAGCTTGGCTAGGTTTCTCCCTCCTTATCTCGACTGCCATTTCTGTGTTAGCAAATACTCTTAAGGAAAAATACAGTATATTCTGGCGTATAAGACTACTTTTTAACCCAAGAAAATCTTCTCAAAAGTTAGGGGTCGTCTTATATGCGGGTGTAGTCTTATGCATGGGAGTCGTCTTAACTCTATATTTTAACTGGAAAAGTTGGGGGTCGTCTTATACGCCCAGTCGTCTTATATGCCGGAATATACGGTATATATGCCCCCCCCCCCCCCATTGTTTAAAGTCAACATTTGTCTGTCCTACAAATGAGGAATTTCCCCCCAGGTAGTTAACAGCTCGGGTGGCGGCAGATGGGAATAATTTTTCAGATGGCCCAACAATCTCAAGACTTCCTCTTGATTATTTTTGTTCTGTGAGATAATGGGGGCTGTTTGTGCCATGCTAAATCAGGCCTGGTTTTTTTTTTTCCTTCCCCTCAAAGACAAAAATTGTGGCCGTGAGGGACAGTCCCAATTTGTCAAAGGAAATGGAGAAGATCTCTCCAGGAGTCGGTGTAAAGGACATCATTTCCCGATCGGCTCCGGCTAAGGTCAACGTGCCGGGCTCCTCCTTCCTTGTCCCCCTGTTGCTCTCGCCACTGGGGAACCGCCTGATTGATTAGGATTGCACAAGTCATGTCCTCCGCCTGACTGAATCTGCAATGTGGAAATGCTCCTTCCTCCTTTAAAAAGAAGAAGAAGTGGGATGATGCACCAAGTAGAGACACCAAGTATAAAAAGTTTGGGAAGGAAGGCCGAGCAGAGCAAGCGGTGTGGGTTGGAAGGGTTGCAGGGCTTTGGATATGGGTCACTGGAAGCCTTTTCCTCCATTAATTTAACTCTGGGTTCTTCCAGACAGGGCAAATGGGTTGGGAGGTCAAGGTATTTGTTGCTGTCGTTCCCAGAATATATATTTTAAAAAACATATCCAAACAATGTTTCTATTAGGTTCTTGTAGGTTTTTTCGGGCTATAGGGCCATGTTCTAGAGGCATTTCTCCTGACGTTTCGCCTGCATCTATGGCAAGCATCCTCAGAGGTAGTGAGGTCTGTTGGAAATAGGACAATGGGTTTATATATCTGTGGAATGACCAGGGTGGGACAAAGGACTCTTGTCTGCTGGAGCTAGGGGTGAATGTTTCAGCTGACCACCTTCAAGACCAAGAACAAGCCACGAGAGTAAAGATGAAGATCCACCCAGAGGGAAAGTGTTCTTGCCAGACATCAAGGGAACCACTGACCGCAGAGGGAAGCTGATGAGGAAACACAACACACAAACTATCTACAGACCCACCAAGAAAATCCAACAAATGCTACGTTCAGCAAAGGACAAGAGGGATCCTCTCACCTCTGCAGGAGTCTACCCTTATGCCATGCAGCTGTGGACAAGTCTACATAGGGACCACCAAACGCAGCAGCATTGCCCAAACAAGAATCCAGGAACATGAAAGGCACTGCAGACTACTTCAACCAGAGAAGTCAGCCATAGCAGAGCACCTGATGAACCAGCCTGGATACAGCATCTTATTTGAGAACACAGAAATGCTGGACCACACCAACAACCACCATGTCAGACTACACAGAGAAGCCATTGAAATCCACAAGAAGAATGTGGACAATTTCAACAGAAAGGAGGAAACCATGAAAATGAACAAAATCTGGCTACCAGTATTAAAAAAACTCTAAAATTGCAACAGCAAAACAACAGAGAGGAAACAAGCACATCTTAACACCTCTCAACAGAACATTTTCCCAGGCTCAGCCAGGCCTTCAAATACTAATGAAGGTGGTCAGCTGAAACATTCACACCTAGCTTCAGCAGAGAGCTCTTTGCCCCACCCCAGTCATGCCACAGATATATAAACCCATTTTCCTATTTCCAACAGACCTCACTACCTCTGAGGATGCTTGCCATAGATGCAGGCGAAACGTCAGGAGAAAGGCCTCTAGAACATGGCCCTATAGCCCGAAAAAACCTGCAAGAACCTAGTGATTCCAGCCATGAAAGCCTTCGACAATACAATATTTCTATTACTTTGGCCTGTCTTTTTATTTACATTTATATTTATACTAGCCGTCCCCTGCCAGGTGTTGCTGTGTCCCAGTCTGGTGATCTGAAAAAGCGTTGTTTTCTAATATATGCAATGTCTTTCTGTTCTGTCGTGCGCTGGGCCTGTAACAGCTGTACTTTTCTATAGGAAAATGCCAGAGATGCCTCAATGCTTAATGGTGTAACAGTAGAAAATGTGGACCATTTCCGCTCCCTTGGCAGCCACCTCTCCACCAAAGTCAACATCGACACCGAAATACAACACCGCCTGAGCTCTGCGAGTGCAGCATTTTCCCGAATGAAGCAGAGAGTGTTTGAGGACTGGGACATCCGTAGGGAGACCAAGGTGCTTGTTAAAGCTATTGTCCTCCCAACCCTGCTCTATGCCTGTGAAACGTGGACTGTCTACAGACGTCACATGCAACTCCTGGAACGATTCCATCAGCGCTGCCTCCGGAAAATCCTGCAAATCTCTTGGGAAGACAAGCGGACAAACGTCAGCGTGCTGGAAGAAGCAAAGACCACCAGCATTGAAGCGATGGTCCTCCGCCATCAACTCCGCTGGACTGGCCACATTGTCCGGATGCCCGACCACCGTCTCCCAAAGCAGTTGCTCTACTCTGAACTTAAGAACGGAAAACGGAATGTTGGTTGACAGGAAAAGAGATTTAAAGATGGCCTCAAAGCCAACCTTAAAAATCTGGCATAGACACTGAGAACTGGGAAGCCCTGGCCCTTGAGCGCTCCAGCTGGAGGTCAGCTGTGACCAGCAGTGCTGCAGAATTCGAGGAGGCACGAGTGGAGGGTGAAAGAGAGAAACGTGCCAGAGGAAGGTGCGTCAAGCCAACCCCGACCGGGACCGCCTTCCACCTGGAAACCAATGCCTTCACTGTGGGAGAAGATGCCGGTCAAGAATAGGGCTCCACAGCCACCTACGAATCCACAAGGAAACCCATCATGGAAGACCATCTTACTCGTCCAACGAGGGATCGCCTAAGTAAGTAAAGTAAGTAGGAATCTATACTTTAAGCCCAGCGGGAAGCCAGAGGGCCTCAAAGAGAGGTTCTCAGGGATTTTTCTGAAGTGATGGTCTTTAGAGTCTTTAATGATACAACAAAGTCTTTATAATGGAACAAACAACAAATCTTCAATGGTTCAAACAACACTTCAACTGTTGTTTCTTAGTCTAGTCCTCAATGGACTGGCACCTGACTTTGATCAACTGAACCTTCTCTGTAGGAAAAACCCTATTTAACCTCTCCCAGGCTGATTACTATCTATGCCTCATCGGTGTGGGACCTACTACCGATTCCAAATGCATCTGGGTATCGAGTAGACCTACCAGCCGAGGCTTGAAGATATTTCAGCTGGAGTTCCGTGGATCTCTAATGCTGTCCTCCCTCAGAGAATTCTTTGAAACTTCAGGGCTGTTTCCCCTCTGATTGCTGTGAGGCTGAGAGGCTGTGAGGCTGTGGGCTCTCAGCCAGAGCCTTGGGACCTTTTCCCTGGAATTTCTGTTTCTTTTTCCCCAGATGGTCCTTTCCCCTGGATGCTCTTGGGAAAGGAAGCTTTTCTATGGGACGAGCTGGTCTACGTCCTATAGTTTAGCTTCCTTGTGTGAGACTAACTAAAAATGGCTCCTTTCCCTCCCAGAGCCCTGAACAAGGGGTGGAACCAAAGCTTAATTAAGATGGACAGGAGGCCTGCCCTATGACTGCAAACAGATAACAGAAAGAAAATAAAGTTGGAGCTCCTGGTACAGCCGTATCAGCACAGAAATCCATAGGGCCTCTCAGCTGAGGCACCCCGGCATCCCGCTGGGCACATAAAGATCACGTCCTGTTAATAGACAATCGCTACAGGCCCAGCGTGTGACAGAACATGTCCTAAAAATCTCAACAGCTATAAATATCTGCCTTGGATCTATCTGGCTAAGCTATATACCGAGAGTTCAGAGATGTTTAACATGAAATGAGTTTGTTTCAGGGCAGTGGTCATTTTAGGGGTCAGATCTTAGTCTTGGGGCTGGAGAGGAGGCTTCACTGCCTCCACAGGCCTCTGTAACCTTTCTTGTCCATACATCCTAACATTGCATCTTTTCTTCTCAGTTGTTGCTGGGCCGAAAACTATTATTATTGCTGACTTCTAACTTGCCGCTTCCTTATAAATTCTGATAAAAGAATGTGCTGTAGTGACAGAGGACCTCTTGTACTACTCATTTTTTAGTTACACCAAGTAATGAAGACAGATGTTTGGTTTGGTAGAAAAAGGAAAACTGCTGACATTTTCCATTTGCCATTATCTTTCCAACATCCATCCATAATTAACTCAGATGTGTAAAGCTCTTTGTTGAAAATTAATGTCGCTCTTTCAAGGATCTCTCCTTCTTTAAGACGGGAAAAGCTCTAAGGGCCCTTTCCTTTCTGACGATGAATCCATCATATATATCCGTGGTTCCCAAATGATGGCTCTCCAGCTCTTTGAGAATTCAATTCCAGAAACCTCATCAGCATGACCCATGGGTGTGGATTCTGGGCGTTCTGGTCTGAGATGGAAAATTGTGAAACATTTCAATCCTACACTTGGAAGAGACCTGGTGGGCCATCCAGTCCAACCCCATTCTCCCAAGAAGCAGGAAAATTGCATTCAAAGCAACCCTGACAGATGGCCATCCAGCCTCTGCTTCAAAGCCTCCTAAGAAGGACCCTTCACCACACTCCGGGGCAGAGAGTTCCACTGCTGAATAGCTCTCCCACTCAGGAAATTCATAGAATCATAGAATCCTAGAATCAAAGAGTTGGAAGAGACCTCATGGGCCATCCAGTCCAGCCCCATTCTGCCAAGAAGCAGGAATATTGCATTCAAATCACCCCTGACAGATAGTCATCCAGACTCTGTTGAAAAGCTTCCAAAGAAGGAGCCTCCACCACACTCCGGGGCAGAGAGTTCCACTGTTCTTCCTAAATAACCTTATTCTAGTAAGATTGATGTATGTTTACCCTGAGGCTTGGCAATGTTCTCAATGGCCTCCTTAAGGTCTTAGGAAAAATGTATTGTTGAAGGCTTTCATGGCCGGAATTACTGGGTTGTTGTAGGTCTGGCCATGTTCAAGAAGCATTCTCTCCTGACATTTCACCTGCTTACTTACTTACTTACTTACTTACTTAGGCAATCCCTCATTGTCTAAGGAGGATTGTGTTCCAAGATCAGTGTCCTGGTGGTGGGTCAGCCGTTATTGACTCAATCATCAATCTGCGAATGCAGTATTCCAAAGCCATGTTTTTACCAGCTTTCTGAAAGTCAGGAGGGAAGGGGCAGATCTAATCTCCATCGGGAGGGAGTCCCAGAGCCGAGGAGCCACCACCGAGAAGGCCCTGTCACTTGTTCCCACCAATCGCGATTGCGAAAGAGGTGGGACCGAGAGCAGGGCCCCTCCAGAAGATCTTAACAACCTTGATTGTTTGTAGGGGAGAATCCATTCGGACAGGTAAATTGGGCTGGGGTCGTTTAGGGCTTTATAGGTCACACTAGCACTTTGAATTGTGCTCGGAAGCTGATTGGCAGCCAGTGGAGCTGATGCAACAGAGGAGTAGTATGCTCCCTGTACCCCACTCCTGTTAGTAGTCTGGCTGCCGCTCATTGGACTAGTTGAAGCTTCTGGGCAGTCTTCAAAGGCAACCCCACGTAGAGAGCGTTGCAGTAGTCTATACAGGATGTAACCAGAGCATGGACCACAATAACTACTGACCACACTGGCAGATTGTGATGAATGTGATTTTATCTTGACGATTTGGCTTTATGTATTTATTTGGTTTGTATTTTAATGTATTATGATGTTATTATGTTATTAGTTGAATTGTTGGTGGCACTGTGGGTTCAACCCCTGTGCCGCCAGGACTGAAGACCGACGGGTCGCAGGTTCGAATCCGGGGAGAGGCGGATGAGCTCCCTCTATCAGCTCCAGCTCCTCATGCGGGGACATGAGAGAAGCCTCCCACAAGGATGAGAAAAACATCAAATCATCTGGGCATCCCCTGGGCAACGTCCTTGCAGGCGGCCAATTCTCTCACACCAGAAGCAACTTGCCGTTGCTCAAGTTGCTCCTGACACGACAAAAATAAATAAATGTTATTAGTTGAATTGTGTATGGATTTTCTGTTGTTAGCCGGCCCGAGTCCGTCTTTGGAGGTTGAGAAGACCGAGATATAAAAGTTCAATATAAATAAATAAATAAATAAATAAATAAATAAATAAATAAATAACTCTTGTCTGTTGGGGCTAGGTGTGAATGTTTCAATTGGCCTTAGGAAAACACAAATGCCTCCTAATATACACAGACGATTACAAAAGGTTTAGCTGTATCTGATTCTAAACATATCTAACCCCCCCCCCCCCCCCCCCCCCCCCCGCCCCCTGCTCCTTAGCATCTCCCTCCTACTTTCTGAATCAGTAGGGAGATCAAAGAGTGTGCTGGGGGCTTTTAGCTCTAAAACATCCCTTTCAAGTCTTAATACATGAGGAGGTTGAGATGGAGAGCTTTTACGTGGAGGAAATACGCAGTGAGTGCGAGAGAGGGAGATTGAGAATGGTTTGATAGCACGGCACCCACCCAATGCTTCAATGTGCCTGACTGGTTTTTATGGGAGGCCGTAAATTAGTCTTTCTTTTCCCCTTTTCTGACGGGTGGGAAAGAGCTCTTTCCTGACTGGTGGCCATCACAGTGCGACCAAACAGGTGAGGCTCTCGGCAGCATCCAAGGAAAACAAGATGTCTGTGCCGGTTGTAAATTTGCCTCTTCCCTGATTAGCCTGGGCCAATTAGGACCCCCCTGGGGTTCGGGCCGGGGCCGGAGGACAAGCCTGAAAGCCTGATTAGCCCAGGTCTCCTGATACTTGTCCCTGGTAGTAAATGCTGGCACATATCGTATTGATTTTCATTTAGATATCTTAATGTTTCCAGACAATGCGAGCAGATGTGAGCTGAACTCAGATCTACGAGAGCACCGGGCTTGCGATCGGCCAGCATTTTTCTTGCCATTTGGTTTCATTTTTCCCCTAAACTTAACTGATTTGGAATCGGGAGATATAAATGAAAAATGCAGAGCGAGCCTATCAATCACGGCATGTACAAACATTGCTACTGCCCTTTCCCCAACATCCTATTACCACCGGGTAGTTGGCTAGTCAAACAGGAATAAAAATTACACCGCAAACATCATAAGTTAGGCTTGATTTGTTGAGCAAGAGGCCTGACAATTCGGCAAGAGTTATATACCTCAGCCTCGCTGAAAATCAGCCTTGTTATGGCTCTGGTACGTCTATAAAGATTGTTCATTTCATATAAAACAGCTACCTGCACTGAAGGGCTTGAAAGGAAGAATGATGCTGGTTATAAATATAGAGGGAAATCTATTTGTCTGCCCTCTCCGTGCTGTTCGCCAGCCCTGCGCGGCGGTCCTTCCGCGGCTCCTCGGCAGCAGGGGGAGGCCTTCCTGGGGTACCTTCCCTTCCTCATCTCCTGGCCCTGGAATCGAGCACATCATCCCTCTTTGTCAGCCAAGATAAAGCAATGAGGTGTGACCGGTGCCACCATGCCGCACTCTGCCCACCAGGAGCATGTTAATGGTCATGGAAAAAGCTGACGCCCAACACAAACGTAAGGTTGCCTGTTGGCAAGGCTAGTCTCGTGCTTAATGCCATTGCAGATGAACAGAAATGATGATCAGGTTGTTGTAGGTTTTTTGGGTTGTATGGGGATGTTCTAGAAGCATTATTTCCTGATGTTTTGCCTGCATCTATGACAGGTATCCTCAGAGGTTGTGAGGTCATATATAAACAAGCACCAGAACTGATCAGAAAAGGCATGGCCCGACTTACCGGGCCGAAGAAGTTGCGGTGCAGGGCGTCCCCCACCACCATTCTTGCCTTGGGGGGGGGGCTTTTTCCTCCCAGAAGCCCCCTCTGATGGCAGGAAGGATTCCCACCGGCGGGTCAATGGGCCAATGGCCAACTGACCACGCCCACCGCGGGTGAGGCCGCAGCTGGCCTCTCCCTCCTTGTGGGCAGCCTTCTTAAGGCTGCCCAAGGCTCCCCAGCAGGCACTTTGCCTGCAACAGCTGATCCATCCCACCCACCCTGCATGCGGTCTATGTTTTCATTGGCAGTTAATTTTGTTGGTGTTTACCTTGTCATGTTTGTTGGTGTTTACCTTGTCAGGGGTGCCGAGTTGCGTTCGCCCGGTATTGTGCCGGCGGCACCCTGGTGTGTGCGGGATCGGGCAGTATTGGGCTGCCCGATCATGATCCAGGACCCATGCTTGGCTGCCAACCCTTGTTCCTGTTATCAATAAATGAGTTGTGGCCATTGTTCATCCCACATCATGTGTGAGCGTACTTCTTGGGTTGGCTGTGGGAGTTGTATTGCTCTTGCACACGCAATCATCATTTCTGTATTGTCAAAGGCTTTCATGGCTGGAATCACTGGGTTGTTGTAGATTTTTCGGGCTATACGGCCATGTTCTAGAAGCATTCTCTCCTGACATTAAACCTGCATCTCTGGCAAGCATCCTCAGAGGTTTTGAGGTCTGTTGGAAACTAGGCAAGTGGTGTTGGCAAGACTAGTACCCATGCTGAATGCCATTGCACATGAACAAAAATGATGATTCCGATCAGTTCTGGCACCTCTTTATATATAGAAACTGAGTTTTTAGGAGTTGGGTAGCCTTACTTACTTACTTAGGCAATCCCTCATTGTCCGAGTAGGATAGTCCTCCAGGATTAGTGTGCTGGTGGGTCCGTAGGTGTCTGTGGAGCCCTATTCTTGATCTGCATCTTCTCCCACAGTGAGGGCATTGGTTTCCAGGTGGAAGGCGGTCCTGGTCGGGGTTGGCTTGACGCACCTTCCTCTTGGCACGTGTGGTGAAGTGTAAATTTTTAACATGCAGTTATATTATAGACTAGCCGTCCCCTGCCACGCATTGCTGTGGCCCACATGGGGTTCTGTGTGGGAGGTCTGGCCCAATTCTATCATTGGTAGGGTTCAGAATGCTCAGTGATTGCAGGTGAACTATAAATCCCAGCAACTACAACTCCCAAATGTCAAGATTCTATTTTCCCCAAACTCCACCAGCGTTCACATCTGGACAGATTGAGTATTTGTGCAGAGTTTGGTCCAGACCCATCATTGTTTGAGTCCACAGTGATCTCTGGATCTAGCTGAACTACAACTCCCAAACTCAAGGTCAATGCCACCAAAACCCTTCTAGTGTTTTCTGTTGGTCATGGGAGAACTGTGTGCCAAGTTTGGTTCAATTCCATTCTTTGGTGGAGTTCAGAATGCTTTTTGGTTGTAGGTGAACTATAAATCCCAGCAACTACAACTCCCAAATGGCAAAATTAATGTTTTTTTTGAGTGAAGGACATACATTGGGTTGTTAGGTGTCTTGTGTCCAAATTTGGTATCGATTCGCCCAGTGGTTTTTGAGTTCTGTTAATCCCACAAACGAACATTACATTTTTATTTACATAGATGTTATGTATAATTATAGACAGATGTTTAAAGGGTAAGTAATGGTAAGTATATAGTGTTGGATAACCAAGGGAGATGGCAGCCAGCTCAGCTTATGTTAAGCTGGGTTACGATGGAAACGGGCACAGCCAACTGCCACAACCTTCCTAATGCCGTGACCCCTTAATGCAGTTCCTCATGTTGTGGTGACCCCCCAACCAAATTTGGCACAATTACTAGATACACCCAAATTTGAATACTGGTGGGGTTGGGGGGGGGGGTTGGTTTTGTCATTTGGGAGTTGTAGGTAAAGGTTTTCCCCTGACATTATGTCTAGTCATGTCTGACTTGGGTGTGGTGCTCATCTCCATTTCTAAGCCAAAGAGCCAGCGTTGTCCGTAGACACCTCCAATGTCATGTGGCCAGCATAACTGCAGGGAGCATGGTTACCTTTCCACCAGAGCAGTACCTATTGATCTACTCACATTTGCATGTTTTTGAACTGCTAAGTTGGCAGAAGCTGGGGCTGACAGCGGAAGCTCATGCCGCTTCCTGGATTTGAACCTGCACCCTTTCGGTCAACAAGGCTAGGCCCCGCACGAAGCCCCCCTCGCCTAGATCGCGCTCCCGCCGGGCGCAAGGCAGCCATTTTGAGGGGGCGGGGCCAACCGAGGCCCCTTTGCGACCCCCCGAAAATGGCCCAGCAACCCCCCTGGGGTTCACGACCCCCAGGTTGAGAACCGCTGCTCTAGAAGGAGTATCAGGGAAATGGTCTACAGCCTGTGAACTGTAGGAGAGGCTGTTCTGTTGAGTAGAGAGAACCAGAAGGGATCTGTAGTTTAAAAACTACTGGGAAATGACTGATTCTACTTAGTAAGAATCAGGGAGGTTTGGGCTTTTAGCCTGAGTAGTTTAAATAGGTCGAGTTGGCTTATTTATATTAATAGTTAGTGTTGAGAGTCTCTATTGCAACAGAAACATCATAAAGAAAGGATAAGGTTATAACTGAAGTAATCTATTAAAGAAAGAAACACAGTTTGAAGAAAAATAAGTTGGAATCCTGTTTAGTGGAAGGAAGAGTCCTTTCCAGAGTTGTTTAAGAAAAGTTATAAATGTAACTTTGAAGATTATGTGCCTCTAAAAGTAGGAAACACTGAATCCATCATGCTTCTTCTACTTTCCAAAAAACTTGTTACTGTTTTCCTAAAGCCTTGTCCCTGTTACATTTCCTTTCCAAGTTAAGTCACGCTACACAGAAGAAAGACCAAATCAATATTATTAGCTATCAATTAAATAAACCCTCACAAAATGTTGGCTCCTTTACAAACATTTACAAATTGGTGGCAGGAATCTTACGCTTCCTCACAGCACCTTTCTCTCTTTCACCCTCCATTTGTGCTTCTTCAAATTCTACAGCACTGCTGGTCACAGCTGACCTCCAGCTGGAGTGCTCAAGGGCCAGGGCTTCCCAGTTCTCAGTGTCTATGCCAGAGTTTTTAAGGTTGGCTTTGAGCCCGTCTTTGAATCCCTTTTCCTGTCCTTCAACATTCTATTTTTCGTTCTTGAGTTCAGAGTAGAGCAACTGCTTTGGGAGATGGTGGTCGGGCATCTGGACAACGTGGCCTTCAGTCCAGTGGAGATGATGGAGGAGGACCATGGCTTAAATGTTGGTGCTCTTGGCTTCCTCTTCCAGCACGCTGAGATTTTTCCACCTGTCTTCCCAAGAAATTTGCAGGATTTTCCAGAGGCAACACTGATGGAATCGTTCCAGGAGTTGTATGTGACGTCTGTAGACAGTCCACATTTCGCAGGCGTATAGCAGAGTTGGGAGGACAATAGACCAATTGCACCTTGGTCTCCCTACGGATGTTCTGGTCCTCAAAAACTCTCTGCTCAATTCGGGAAAATGCTGCAGTTGCAGAGCTCAGGTGGTGTTGTATTTCAGTGTCGACGTTGACTTTGGTGGAGAGGTGGCTGCCAAGGAAGCAGAAATGGTCAATATTTTCTAATGTTACACCATTAATCTGTATTTCTGGCATTGGAGAGGGATTGGCTTGTGACTGGTGGAAGAGCACTTTGGTTTTCTCAATGTTCAATGACAGGCCAAACTTCTCGTACGCTTCTACAAAGGTGTTTAGAGTGGCTTGTAGGTCTTCTTCTGAATGCGCACAGACAACGTTGTCATCAGCATATTGGAGTTCTATAACAGATGTTGTTGTAACCTTCGTTTTGGCTTTCAGTCTGCTGAGGGATTGGCTGCCGGCTGCTGGAAGAGCACTTTTGTTTTCTCGATGTTCAATGAGAGACCGGGCTTCTCATATGCTTCTGCGAAAGTGTTTAGAGTGGCTTGTAGGTCTTCTTCCGAATGAGCACAGACAACGTTGTCATCAGCATATTGGAGTTCCATAACAGATGTTGTTGCTTCTTTTTCCAGCATGCTGATGTTTGTCCACCTGTCTTCCCAAGAGATTTGCAGGATTTTTCAGAGGCAACACTGATGGTGTTGCCATGTAGGATTCAACCTGTTTGTGGGAGATTTTGAGTTGGCGCAGGTGCACCGGCAGATATACAAGGAAGGTGTGAGCTCACTTTCCCATCACCAGATCTCAGTGAGTATTGGGATTCAAAGGAGAGTAAGTCTGTTATACAGATTGTGAAATAAAATCCATTGATAGAGGCTTCCCAGTCCTGAGGAGCTGGATCTCCGTAGGTTTCAAAAAAGACTTCTATGCAATATAAAGAACTGTCTCCCTTTTATCAGCCAGGATATTTTAAATCTTCCTCTATCACTCATTTCAAGTACAAGATGATGATCACAGCTTTCTCCTCCACCCCCTGAGACTGACAGTCATGTAATCTCTGTGATACTCCATAAGCTTCTGCTGAATTAGAGAACGGGATTCCCAGAGGGATGCCTGAAAGCAACGCCGGCACATCAGCGATTGCAGCCAGCGCTTCATATTATATCAATTTGGAAGTAAAAACACTAATAAAGCCCAATATGAAGGTAATCGTCAATCATTTCGATATGCAGATCATGATGTCACACATCCAAAGAAACCCTAACAGTCCCTTTCTTACTAGTCACAATCTTGATTTTTTTTCCTCCAGCACCTAATTCTGTTAAATAAATGATCCAGTCTTGCTTTGGTCTCCACCCCCCACAAAGTTTCTTTCCTTTCAATGGTATAATACTCCAATTGCCATTGCTGTGGCCTCTTAGGGAGAGAAGAGCATCTACTGCAGTGTTTCTCAACCTGGGGGTCAGGACCCCTGTGGGGGTTGCGAGGGGGTGTCAGAGGGGTCACCAAAGACCATCAGAAAACATAGTATTTTCTGTTGGTCATGGGTTCTGTGTGGGAAGTTTGGTCCAATTCTATCGTTGGTGGAGTTCAGAATGTTATTTCATTGTAGGTGAACTATAAATCCCAGCAACTACAACTCCCAAATGTTAAGGTCTACTTTTCTCAAACTCCTCCAGTGTTCACATTTCAGCATATTGAGTATTCGTGCCAAGTTTGGTCCAGATCCATCATTGTTTGAGTCCACAGTGCTCTCTGGATGTGGGTGAACTACAATTCCAAAACTCAAGGTCAATGCCCACCAAACCCTTCTAGTATTTTCTGTTGGTCATGGGAGTCCTGTATGCCAAGTTTTGTTCAATTCCATCATTGGTGGAGTTCAGAATGCTCTTTGGTTGTAGGTCAACTATAAATCCCAGCAACTACAACTCTCAAATGACAAAATCAATTTCCCTCAATCCTACCAGTATTCAAATTTGGGCATATCGGGTATTTGTGCCAAATTTGGTTCAGGGAATGAAAATCCATCCTGCATCTCAGATATTTACTGATAAGAGTAGCAAAATGACAGTTATGGAGTAGCAACGAAAATAATTTTATAGTTGGGGATCACCACAATATGAGGAGCTGAATTAAGGGGTCGCGGAATTAGGAAAGTTGAGAAACACTGAATCTATAATATTTTAATAATATCTGGGGAAAATGTAGGTCTGTGACTCAGACATCACCATTTTATTTTTCCTGTAAGATGTTAATGTGTTTGCCTGGTGCAAAAGCCAAGACTCCAGAGGACAAGAGCAGGATTCAAAACAATATTGACAGATTAGAGAGATGGGCCAAAACTAACAAAATGAAGTTCAACAGGGACAAATGCAAGATACTCCACTTTGGCAGGAAAAACGAAATGCAAAGATACAGAATGGGGGACGATGCCTGGCTCGAGAGCAGTACGTGTGAAAAAGATCTTGGAGTCCTCGTGGACAGGAAGGTGAACATGAGTCAGGAATGTGATGTGGCGGCAAAAAAAGCCAATGGGATTTTGGCCTGCATCAATAGGAGCCTAGTGTCTAGATCCAGGGAAGTCATGCTCCCCATGCTCTATTCCGCTTTGGTTAGACCACACCTGGAATATTGTGTCCAATTCTGGGCACCACAATTCAAGAGAGATATTGACAAGCTGGAATGTGTCCAGAGGAGGGCGACTAAAATGATCAAGGGTCTGGAGAACAAGCCCTATGAGGAGCGGCTTAAGGAGCTGGGCATGTTTAGCCTGAAGAAGAGAAGGCTGAGAGAGATATGATGATAGCCATGTATAAATATGTGAGAGGAAGCCACAGGGAGGAGGAGGGAGCAAGCTTGTTTTCTGCTTCCTTGGAGACTAGGATGCAATGGAACAATGGCTTCAAACTACAAGAGAGGAGATTCCACCTGAACATGAGGAAGAACTTCCTGACTGTGAGAGCCGTTCAGCAGTGGAACTCTCTGCCCCGGAGTGTGGTGGAGGCTCCTTCTTTGTAGGCTTTGAAACAGAGGCTGGATGGCCATCTGTCAGGGGTGATTTGAATGCAATATTCCTGCTTCTTGGCAGAATGGGGTTGGACTGGATGGCCCACGAGGTCTCTTCCAACTCTTTGATTCTATGATATATTTGTGCATTTTGGGTTGACCAATAAAATTATTCCAGTTTTGTGGCTTTTGTTTTGTTTGACAATTATACAAATAGAAAATGGAGAAGGAAATATAGAAACAATTGGCCTGTTACTTTGGAGGGGTGTGTGTAAATCAAACAGAGATTAAAAACAAAGCAACCTCTGCCACCCGGTTCTCTGTCTCTGTTTCTCAGGCTGGGATTAAAAAGAATGCCGGCTGCAATTTGTTATTCCAAAGCGAGCTTAAGTCACCCGAAAACACCCGAGCTCAAAATAATGGCCAAGACACAACAAGCCCGAATCTCAGAGGGCAGCTGTCTTTAAGATACAGTACGTACAATATAACGTGATAAAGAAATGTGAAATATAAAGTGTCAAGCAGAGGGAAATGCAATCAGTTCCCTGACTTTAAACTGAGGAATTAAACACGGCAATCGCCTTGAGGGGCGCGGGGCCCTCTGATCTCTCACACAGCAGGTGCTGCCTCCGCTCCCCTTGTCAGACTGTAAATAATCACAATCCATAGGCGTCTGACCATGGCTCAGGAACTCAAACAGGAACCAAGACAATGTCCAGGTACGTTTGCCAACACAAGAGCCATTTCTGGGTGGGAGAAATACGCTTCGGTTAGGAACAGCAACATGAAAAAGAGCAGATGTTCTGGGCAAATTCTTGAGACCCAAGTTGGCTTGTTGTTGTTCATTC
>NW_026847993.1:43115661-43126100 GCF_025583915.1 Anolis sagrei ordinatus
TGCGCCACAGTCCTGTTGAATGTAGGCCAGGAATTGACCAAAGCGTGCCCCTCCAGATATTATGGGTCTGCACCTCTCACTGTCGCTCACTATTGGCTATGCTAACCAGGAATTGAAGGACTTGCAGTCCAGTAACATCTGGGAAACTTATGTCATCCACTCTAATATAGGTCCAATTCATGATAAATGGTACAGTGGATGAAATACCGACTTACTCCACAGAAATTGCTGATTTCTACACAGGAAACTTCTTTTCTACCAGATAAAGCAACCTATAGTATCATTCATTCATTCATTTCATTGTCAAAGGAAGCAAATTTCAGAAATTTTCTTCTGGTTTCAAGAAAGTATTTAAATCCCGCCTCTTTATGAAAAATACCCACAGCTTGTCATTTAATGTGCACTAAAATTATATATCTTCTGTTGTACATACAAATGGCATATTTTGCAATGGAACCAGCTGATTTAGAGAATGCTGCTTCTCAGGATTTCTTGTGCACATGGTTTTACAATGCAAGAAATAAAACTTTCTGCATAGAAAATATTTTTTGTGCAGAAATCTTATTTTTTGTGCAGAAAATGTTTTAGTTTGCATGTAGTTTTTATTGCTCAGAAAACAGAATTTTATGCACAGGAGAGGTTTATGTGCAAAAATATTATTTTATGCTCTTAAATTACTGATTGCTGTGCTAAAAAAATGCTGCTATAAAATAACTTGATTTTTTGCAAAGAATAAGTTTCAAACTGCAAAGATTCACATTGGTTTAAGATTCTCCTCGACAAAGATTTTCAACTCTTGAGAAGCATATTTTGATCATTGACGGCTTCATCATGCAAACCTGGCAACCAGCAATGGGTATGGCATGCGCTGGTAGGCCACCCCTGTGTGATAAACTCCATTGGAAAATCCCTTTTTTGGTCAACAGATGAATAATGGTGAATAATATTGTATTGTCGAAGGCTTTAATGGCTGGAATCACTGGGTTGTTGTAGGTTTTTCTGGGCTCTATGGCCATGTTCTAGAGGCATTCTCTCCTGACGTTTCGCCTGCATCTATGGCAAGCATCCTCACAACTTCTGAGGTTGTGAGGTCTGTTGGAAACTGAAGACGTATTTAAAATCATGATAAAATTGTATTGTTGAAGGCTTTCATGGCCGGAATCACTGGGTTGTTGTAGGTTTTTTCGGGCTATATGGCCATGTTCTAGGGGCATTCTCTCCTGACATTTCGCCTGCATCTATGGCAAGCATCCTCAGAGGTAGTGAGGTCTGTTGGAACTAGGAAAATGGTTTATATATCTGTGGAATGACCAGGGTGGGACAAAGGACTCTTGTCTGCTGGAGCTAGGTGTGAATGTTTCAACTGACCACCTTGATTAGCATATAATGGCATGACAGTGCCTAGAGCAAACTTTTGTTGAGAGGTGACAAGAGTTCTTGTCTGTATAAACCCTTTTGCCTAGTTCCAACAGACCTCACTACCTCTGAGGATGCTTGCCATAGATGCAGGCGAAATGTCAGGAGAGAATGCCTCTAGAACATGGCCTACAACATCTTAATGGTGAATATTCTTTCCATCTCTATTGAACGAGAGCCTTTTCATTGGAATTGCATCGTTTTGTAAAGAAAAAAGGAAAGAAGGGAGCGGTTGGACAACTGCCATAATTTAAAAGCTACATATGTTGTGTCAATTTATAAGAAGCCCACTCTAAGCCTACAAATGCCAAAATAACGAGAATATGCTAGAGAACACAGTGCACTTCTAATCAAACATTGCAAAAATGCATTAATCAGTATTTCATAGTTCATTACAATCTGACTAATTTTGAAATTCTTCATGTAAATTGATTATATGTCTGTCGTGTTCAGATAAATGAGCTTTTGTTTTAAGCAACCTTTACAAAGCGGGCCATATTTCACCGTGACTAAGGTGTTAGCAGTGCTTAAGTGTCACTCCTGACATAGTAGCCACCGTTTGCTTAAGTCCTTCTTTCTGCCTTTCTTCCCCAATATTTCCTGGTCAGCTTCAATGCAGTGGTGGGACCCAAACTAGGATCCACCCCATTGAATGTACAAATACAAACGGAAGGATCATATTTCCACACTAGCCGTCCCCTGCCATGTGTTGCTGTGGCCCAGTCTGTGTTTTGTGTGTGTATATGTGTGTGTATATATTTGTGTATATGTATGTTTGCGTGTATATATAGATTAGGCCTGGGTAACAACGGAAAAATTTGTTTCTAAAATCGATTCGTTTTTTTGGGGGGGGGGTTGCGTTTCGTTATTTAAAATAATTACAAAATTTTCCTTTTAAAAAGTTCGATATTTACGAAATTTCGTAAATGTAAAAAATTACAAAACATTAACGAATCGATTTCCGAAACAATAACGAATCGATTCGTTAATGGCGGACGCGACCGCGAAATACGCTAAAAAACCTCCAAAACCTTCTGAAGCTTCCCTCTCCCTCTGTTGTTGACGGTTGGTGTGATATTATAATTTTTTTTCACTAATTAAACCATAAAACTGGCCCAGACATGCGGAAATAATAACGAAACGACCTCAGAACAATAACGAAACGAATACAATAAAATACGAAGCATTTACAAAACGTGTTTAAAAATTCGTTTTTTAAAAAAATTGCTCCAGAATGGTTCGTTATCGTTTTGTAATTAAAAAAATTAACGAATTATTAACGAATTACGAATTAACGAAACGAAACCGCCCAGCTCTAATATATATATATATATATATATATATATATATATATATATTATTTAATTTATTTATTTAAAGCATTTATATTCCGCCTTTCTCACCCCGAAGGGGACTCAGGGTGGAGCACAACATATAAACGTCAAACGTTCAATACCGAAACATATTAGACCATACACATACAAAAGCATTAAAATCACATATCTCGACGTTAAAATCCACTTGTTAAAGCTGTCTCAACAACTATATCGAATTTGGTTGGCATACTAAGGGTTCTATCTATATCTATATCTATATATATAGAGAGAGTGTGTTGCGCATGCGTTGTAACGTAATTTTTGTTTTTTTGGCTTTTTAGGTCTCTTCTGTTGTGTTTTTCAGTGTTTCTATGAGTGATGGTCACTCGTTGGCTTGATACGTGTCTTGTGTCCAAATTTGGTGGCAATTCATCCAGTGGCTTTTGAGTTATGTTAATACCACAAATGAGCATTACATTTTTATTTATATAGACTAGCTGTACCTGCCACGTGTTGCTGTGGCCAACCTTCCTTCTTTCTCTCCTTCTTTCTTTCTCTCCTTCCTTCCTTCCCTCCCTCCCTCCTTCCTTCATAACTTCCCTTTTTCCTTTCCTTCTCTCCTTTCCTTCCTTCTCTTCCTCTTCCCTTCCTTCCCCCCTTTTCTTTCCCTTCCTCTTTCTCCCCTTTCTTCCTTCGCTAACTATTCTTGGACTGCAACTCCCAGCAGTCCTCCTGATCTATCTATCTATCTATCTATCTATCTATCTATCTATCTATCTATCCATCCATCCATCCATCCATCCATCCATCCATCCATCCATCCATCTATCTATCTATCTATCTATCTATCTATTTTTCTATTTATATCTATCTATCTATCTATCTATCTATCTATCTATCCGGAGGATTGCTAGGAGCTGCAGTCCAGGAATAGGAAATGGGAAATATGCAGGGATTGGGATGCTCTCAAAGAAATCCAAGGAGAAGAAAGCTTGCATCTTGGAAGCAGTGCATTTGGATCATCCTCCTCTCCTCGAGGGCCTGGTCTAGGGGATGATGGGAACTGTAGTCCAGAAGAGAGTGTGGATATGCTATTGTGTGTTTTGTTTGTCAGGGGAGTCATTTTTTGTACATGCACTGTAGCATCTTTTTGCTTTTTTGCTTTTTTGAGTCCCTTCCACTGTGAGGATGCTTGCCATAGATGCAGGCAAAATGTCAGGAGAGAATGCTTCTAGAACATGGCCATATAGCCCGAAAAAACCTACAACAACCCAGTAATTCCGGCCATGAAAGCCTTCGACAATACAAAGATGGATTTGGATCAAACTTGACACAAATACTCAATATGCCAGAATGTGGACACTAGAGGAGTTTGGGAAAATAGACCTTGACATTTGAGAACTGTAGTCACTGGGATGTATAGTCCACCTACAATTAAAGAGCATTCTGAACCCCACCCATGATAGAATTGGGCCAAATTTCTCACACAGAACCCACATGACCAACAGAAAATACTGTCTTTGGTGATTCTTCTGACAACCCCCTCACGACCCCCTCAGGGGTTGCAACCCCCAGGTTGAGAAACACTGGTTTATAGTCTCATCTCATATTACAGTTTGGGCCAGGGTCTTAACAGAGCTTTTACTGAGAGTTTGACCCAACCTACATTTTATCATTTTCACAGTTCATTTGGATTTCAGTTATTAATACTAAATACATCCATTTGAAAGCCCGCATTAGGAAGAGAAGCCAGTCGTCTCTGACTTCTGACAAACACTTCTGACAAGTGTTCATCTTGCCCGAGCACTTGTCTGAGAAGCTGATTTCTTCTAAAATACTGATACATCAAATCTTGCCAATTGCCACTCTGTCAGCATTCTGCATTTCACTTATTTGGCTGTCTGTATCAAGTTTTAGCACAATGTGTTTGTGCCAAGAACATCTATCTAATGATAAATTGCTATGACAGTGAAAAATATGCTTTCTGGGTGATGTGTAAATTATTGATGGGATGACAGTGCCAAGATGGGTTGGCATCGCCACCGACTTAGTCCACCAACAAGACTCTGAGAGGAAATTTTAAGAGTGTTCTTTCAGTTTGTTTGCTTAAGGCATCATCACATCATGCAGATCTGAAGCCTTGCTGTATCTTTCAACCCAACCCAGGAATGGGGTGTTGTGTGAGTTCTAGGCTATATGACCATGTCCTAACAGCTTTTCTCCCATTTCATCCATTTCTGTTGTGATAACATGGCTGCTATCCAGATTATCAATTCTCTAAAATCCAAATCCAAGTGGGTCATGAGGGCAGTTCGTTATTTTACCCTTCATTCTTATTTATTTATTTATCATGTCAGGGGCAACCACTGTATTACATTTCTAACAGAACAAAACAAACAGATAAAAAACCACAAAGTTTGCAAACTTGGTAGTTGACTAAATGTCCTTTGACCAGTATCTGGCCACTTGGAGTGCCTCTCGTGTTACTATAAGAAGGTCCTCCCTTGTGCATGTGGCAGGGCTAAGGTTGCATTGCAGCAGGTGGTCAGTGGTTTGCTCTTCTCCGCACTCACATGTTGTGGATTCCACTTTGTGGCCCCATTTCTTGAGGTTGGCTCTGCATCTCGTGGTACCAGAGCGCAGTCTGTTCAGCGCCTTCCAAGTCACCCAGTCCTCTGTGTGCCCAGGGGGAGTCTCTCATTTGGTATCAGCCATTGGTTGAGGTTCTGGGTTTGAGCCTGCCACTTTTGGACTCTCGCTTGCTGAGGTGTTCCAGCGAGTGTCTCTGTAGATCTAAGAAAACTATATCTTGATTTAAGTCGTTGACGTGCTGGCTGATACCCAAACAGGGGATGAGCTGGAGATGTCTCTGCCTTGGTCCTTTCACTATTGGCTGCTACTTCCCGGCGGATGTCAGGTGGTGCAATACCGGCTAAGCAGTGTAATTTCTCCAGTGGGGTAGGGCGCAGACACCCCGTGATAATGCGGCATGTCTCATTAAGAGCCACATCCACTGTTTTAGTGTGGTGAGATGTGTTCCACACTGGGCATGCATACTCAGCAGCAGAGTAGCATAGCGCAAGGGCAGATGTCTTCACTGTGTCTGGTTGTGATCCCCAGGTTGTGCCAGTCAGCTTTCGTACGATATTGTTTCTAGCACCCACTTTTTGCTTGATGTTCAGACAGTGCTTCTTGTAGGTCAGAGCACGGTCCAGAGTGACTCCCAGGTATTTGGGTGCACTGCAATACTCCAGGGGGACTCCTTCCCAGGTAATAATCCTCAGAGCTCGGGATGCTTGTCTATTTTAAGGTGAAAGGCACATGTCTATGTTTTAGATGGATTAGGGATCAGCTAGTTTTCCCTGTAATAGGCAGTAAGAACACCTAGAGCTTCGGAGAGCCTCCATTGCTTACAGCATAACATTTGATTTAAGTCCTTTCACATTGCGGGTATCCCACATGCACCCAACGCCGACATTTGCTTGGAGAGGATGTTTATTTTTATTTATCGTGTCATCAGCAACCATTGTATTACAATTCTAACAGAGCAAAACAAACACAGAGATTAAAAAGAAAAAGAAAAAAAGAAAGAAAAAAAAAACCACACAGATTTTGTAAATTTGGTATTTGGTTAAATGTCCTTTGACCAGTATCTGGCCACTTGGAGTGCCTCTGGGGTTGCCGCAAGAAGGTCCTCCATCGTGCATGTGGCAGGGCTCAGGGTGCATTGCAGCAGGTGGTCAGTGGTTTGTTCTTCTCCGCACTCGCATGCCGAGGATTCCACCCTGTAGCCCCATTTCTTAAGATTGGCTCTGCATCTCGTGGTGCCAGAGCGCAGTCTGTTCAGCGCCTTCCAAGTCGCCCAGTCTTCTGAGTGCCCAGGGGGGAGTCTCTCATCTGGTATCACCCATGAATTGAGGTGCTGGGTTTGGACCTGCCACTTTTGGACTCTTGCTTGCTGGGGTGTTCCAGCGAGTGTCTCTGTAGATCTAAGAAAACTATGTCTTGATTTAAGTCGTTGACGTGCTGGCTGATACCCAAACAGGGGATGAGCTGGAGATGTCTCTGCCTTGTCCTTTCACTATTGGCTACTACTTCCCGGCGGATGTCAGGTGGTGCAATACCGGCTAAGCAGTGTAATTTCTCCAGTGGTGTGGGGCGCAGACACCCCGTGATAATGCGGCATGTCTCATTGAGGGCCACATCCACTGTTTTAGTGTGATGAGATGTGTTCCACACTGGGCATGCATACTCAGCAGCAGAGTAGTATAGCGCAAGGGCAGATGTCTTCACTGTGTCTGGTTGTGATCCCCAGGTTGTGCCAGTCAGCTTTCGTATGATGTTGTTTCTAGCGCCCACTTTTTGCTTGATGTTCAGGCAGTGCTTCTTGTAGGTCAGAGCACGGTCCAGAGTGACTCCCAGGTATTTGGGTGCGCTGCAATGCTCCAGTGGGATTCCTTCCCAGGTAATCCTCAGAGTTCGGGATGCTTGTCTGTTCTTAAGGTGAAAGGCGCATGTCTGTGTTTTAGATGGATTAGGGATCAGCTGGTTTTCCCTGTAATAGGCAGTAAGAGCACCTAGAGCTTCAGAGAGCTTCTGTTCTACCATCTCAAAGCTCCCTGCTTGAGCAGTAATGGCACGATCATCAGCATAGATGAAACTCTCTTGCCCCTTCTGGCAGTGGCTGGTCATTCGTGTAGATGTTGAACATGGATGGAGCAAGCACGCTCCCTGAGGCAGGCCGTTCTTCTGTTTCCGCCATCTGCTTCTCTGGCCCTGGAACTCAACAAAAAAGCTCCTGTTTTGTAGCAGGTTTCCTATGAGGCGGGTGAGGTGGTAGTCCTTTGTGATATTATACATTTTTCTCAGGAGGAGGCAGTGGTTCACAGTATCATAGGCTGCTGACAAGTCTATGAAGACAGCTCCTGTGATCTGCTGCCTTTCAAAGCCATCTTCTATGTGCTGGGTCAGGTTCAGCACTTGCGATGTGCAGCTTTTGCCTTTTCTGAAGCCAGCTTGCTGTGGGATCAGACAGGGGTCTATATTTTCCATAATTCTATGCAAAATAAGTCTCTCCAGAACTTTATAGAGGTGGCACAACAGGGAGATTGGTCTGTAGCTTTTTGGGTCATTACGGTCTTTGCCTGGCTTCAAGATGGCGATGACTCTTGCTTTCCTCCAGATTTTGGGGATCTGACAGGATGCAGTGCATGTGAAAGTGGACCAAAGAGTAAGTAAGGGGAATCTGGCTGGCCTTGGCTCCAAGATATTAGAAATCTTACAGCAGGGCCACACGGGACTTCACTGACTTCATTAAGAATTACAGGATAAGTGATATATTGCCAGCACCATTTGAGCATGTTTTACAGTTTTGTATTTTAATTAGAAGAAAGAATTTAGCACCAGTCCATCCGTGCCAAAGTTTTAGCACTTGGTCTTTCGGTTCAAGGCCCAAAGTTTTGTTGATAGTTGTGGTGGTGGAGGCTCCTTCTTTGGAAGCTTTTAAACAGAGGCTGGATGGCCAACTGTCAGGGTGTTTTGAATGCAATTTTCCTGCTTCTTGGCAGGGGGTTGGACTCGATGGCCTATGAGATCTCTTCCAAATCTATGATTCTAGGATCCTCTGAAGATGCAGCCACAGATGCAGGAGAAACATCAGGAGGAAAAAATGTGTCATGTATCATGTTCTGCAGTTGATGGTGGTTGTTGGTGGTAGGCATAGCAGTTGGTGATGGAAGAGTTAATCTAAGTCTTAGTTCTAAAGGGTTGAGTAATCTGTAAGTAAGAGTTCATGGGTTAAAGCAATCAAGGGTGGAGGTGTGCAAGAGATGGGTTGCAGCTGGGTGTTTCTGGATATAAGGAGCTAGCCTTGGGACTGATCTTCAGGAGAAAAGTGTTTGTTTATCTTGGTGGTAGATGCTGCTGGTTTCCCCCCAGGTTTATGGATTTTCAGTATCCTGACTTGTCTCTTGACCCCTTGGAACCTTGAATCTCTGGAGTGGCTTTTGACTATGGTAAAGATTCTTGATCCCTTGACTTTGCTCATTGAACTCTCGGCATTTGAGCTCTGGACTGGACCTTTGACTATGGAGTTATCTTGAACCTGCAGCAGCGTTTGCTGTCAGTTTTGTTTTATATTCTGTGGATGAGTGCTATCTTTATGTTTTATGTTTTGGACTATTAAAACAGCCAGAAAGTAAGTGCTGTTTTAATTAAACTGTTTGATACAAACTAGGTGATTGTTTGATTCACCTCTGCCTGAATAACAGCAGAGCCCTGTATGGCTAGAACACAGCCATACAGCCCGGAAACCACACAACACTCCAGTGATTCTGGCTGGGAAAGCCTTTGGCAATACAACCCAATAATCTCTCCCCAGCAACATCTATACTGTGGACTGATCAGGATGGGGATGTTATTCCCCAATTCCATTTGCCACCTGCTCCAAGACATTCCATATCATTTCCTACCTGGAGGAGACACCTGCAGATCTGGGCATGAAAGTGATGAGAGCAGATAATAGGCTTCTATCAGTTTCAGAGGAGGATGGTATTCCTGCTGTGGAAGCAGAGCCTGGACCATCATATGTTAATTCAAAAGACAGAGAGTTGAGGGCTAAGCTGCTATGTCCTGCATAGACAATAATAGCAACAGAAGCACAGAGAAGGGTGTGCCCTACCATGGAAGGAAAAAGCTGGGATAATGAGGTCAACTGGGCTGAGTTACAGCTGGCAATGAGCAAGTACAGCTACGAGTCGACATTCCTGGGCACCTGCCTCCATGAATAAGCACAGCAACTTGTGGATGAGCACATGCTTTGCATGCAGAAGTTTTGAGATGCCATTTCCCCAAACTGAAGGGGGGGGGGGTCACCATGCTAATTGGTTTGAACAACACGCATCTGGTGAATTGGGCTGCAGGCCACAACAATCTTGTGTCGAATACAATATGTTAGTTTTGAAAGTGATACAAGACAGATGCATAAATACTTGGCACAAGTATTTGGTTGAAAAAAAATTAAAACCCAGATTTACCCACATTGTAGAATTAATGCAGTTTGATACCAGTATAACCACCACTGCTCAATACTATGGACTCATGGGAAGTGTTGTTTTTCAAGGTCTTTAGCCTCAGCCAAAGAGTGATGGTGCCTCAGCAAACTAAAAATCCATCATTGTTCTTATTCCAGGACAAGTTTGCATCATTAATTTATCCTTCTGCAAACTAAAAGTGGGAGTGTGGCACAGGTGGCTGGGAGTTAGATGCATTAAGATCACTACTGACCAAAAGGTCATGAGTTCGAAGCCAGCCTGGGCCCGAGTGAGCTTCTAATCAATTTGTGTAGCTTGCTGTCAACCTTCTGGCAAGGAAACTAGTCCAATGTGGGCTAGGCAAAACTACCGTGAGGTGGATCTGTAATTGGTTAAATGGACAAACCCAGAGGGTGATTCTCCCCAAGGCTTCCTCTTCATCCTGGAAAGAAGTGACGAGTGGAGTGCCATCAGCAGGGTTCCATCCTGGGCCCGGTCCTGATCAGGATCTTTATCAATGACTTAGATGAAGGGCTAGAAGGCAGGATCATCAAGTTTGCAGACGACACCAAACTGGGAGGGAGAGCCAATATTCCAGAGGACAGGAGCAGGATTCAAAATGATCTTGACAGATTAGAGAGATGGGCCAGAACTAACAAAATGAAGTTCAACAGTG
>NW_026847993.1:43126200-43223395 GCF_025583915.1 Anolis sagrei ordinatus
CAGATGCTTGATCATTTTAGTCACCCTCCTCTGGACACATTCCAGCTTGTCTATATCTCTCTGTGGTGCCCAGAATTGGACACAATATTCCAGGTGTGGTCTAACCAGAGCAGAATAGAGGGGTATTCGCTCAGCCTTCCCTGGTTCATAGGAGGAAATATGTTCAGACAGGTAAGTTGGGTCGGAATCGTTTAGGGCTTTATAGGCTAAAGCCAGCACTTTGAATTGTGCCCGGTAGCAAACTGGTAGCCAGTGGAGCTGGCGCAACAGAAGAGTCGTGTGTTCCCTGAATGCCGCTCCTGTTAGCAATCTGTCTGCCACCCTTTGGGCCATTTGAAGCTTCCAAACAGTCTTCAAAGGCAACCCCATGTAGAGAGTGTTGCAGTAGTCTATACGGGATGTAACCAGAGCGTGGACTACCGTGGCCAAGTCAGACTTCCCAAGGTACAGGCACAGCTGGCACACAAGTTTTAACTGTGCAAATCTTCCCCTGGTCACCACTGAAACCTGGGCCTCCAGGATCACACCCAAGAATGAATCCAGGATCACACCCAAGCTGTGAACCTGAGTCTTCAGGGGGAGTGTAACTCCATCCAACACGGGCTGCAACCCTATGCCTTGTTGACTTTTGTGGAGAGGTGGCTGCCAAGGGAGTGGAAATGGTCAACATTTTCTAGTGTTCCACCATTAAGCTGTATTTCTGGCATTGGAGAGGGATTGGCTGGTAGAATTGCAGTTGTGTCGGCGGTGGCCGGGAGGGCTTTTGCACAATTGAGACTCGTGCGCCAACTGCGACCGTACCTCGTAAAGGCTCATTTGGCCGGGGTGGTCCATGTCTTGGTCACCTCTAGATTGGACTACTGTAATGCGCTCTATGTGGGGCTGCCCTTGAAAATGGCTCAGAAATTCCAACTGGTCCAACGGGCGCCAGCCAGATTGTTAACTGGTGCTTCTTACAGGGAGAGGTCAACCCTCCTGTTTAGGGAGCTCCATTGGCTGCCGTTCATTTTCCGGTCCCAATTCAAGGTGCAGGTGCTCACCTACAAAGCCCTAAAGAGGTTGGGACCCGCCTACCTGCATGATCACATCTCCATATATGAAACCCCACGTTCGATCATCTGGAGAGGCCCTGCTCACGATCCCACCTGCGCCGCGTTTGGTGGGAACGAGGGACAGGGCCTTCTCTGTGGTGGCCCCCCAACTCTGGAACTCTCCCCCCAAGGACATCAGACAAGCCCCAACGTTGGCAGTCTTCAGGAAGAGCCTGAAGACCTGGCTGTTCCAGTGTGCCTTTCCAGATTAGGAAACTCCTGGCATCATGTCCCAGACGCACTTTACTAGAGATTTAAGATTGCCTGCACATTACACCTACATCCAAAAACCTCTACATTTCACCTGTCATGTCCAGCACTTTTTAAAATTTGTCCATTACATTTGGCCCGGCCTTAGGTTTTAAATGCGTCATGGTGTCATTGTTTTAGTGTTTATTGTTTTGCTTGATGTTTTATTATTTGTTTTATGAGTTTTATTGCTGTATTTGTATGCTGTTGTTTGTTGGTGGTCTTGGCCTTTGTAAGCCGCATCGAGTCCTTCGGGAGAATTTAGCGGGGTATAAATAAAGTTAATAATAATAATAATATAATAATTGTGACAATAGGATAACATTGTGTATCATCCTGCTGCTCTTTGTACTCTCCCAACCTCCATGTTTCACAATGGGCTTCTGTACTTCAAAGCCAGAGATGGCCCTAGGTAATTTTCAACGGTAAGCAAACAGTATTTTGCCCCCCCCCCAACCAATCATTGATATATATTTGTCATGGGAGTTCTGTGTGCCATATTTGGTTCAATTCCATCACTGGTGGAGTTCAGAATGCTCTTTGATTGTAGGTAAACTATGCATCCCAGTAACTACACTTGCCGCATTTGCTCCCTTGCGTGGCCCGCTTTGGGTCTGGAGGCATGCCTGAAGACCCCGGCATGTGCACCAAAAGTCACCTCTTCTCCTGACTTTCTCCTCAGCCATTGGGACCGAGAGAGAGAGAGAGAGAGAGAGGTGGAGATGCCCACCTTTCCTGAAGGTAGGCGCAAAAACAAAGGAGGGAGCGGAGGTGGGATATACCTCCAGCCGGAGGGGCTCTCTCTCTCTCTCTCTCTCTTGGTCCCAATGGCTGAAGAGAAAGTCAGGAGAAGAGACGACTTTTGGTGTGCACACTGGGGTCTTCAGACACTCCTCCGGACCCGAAGCGGGCCAGGCGCGGCGGCTCCGCCTTGGCCCACCTGCAGATTGGGGAGAGGAGAGGAGGCGGGCAGAGCGCCGGGGGATCGGGAAAGGGAGCCGGTCATGGGGAAGGGATCGAACGTGGAGGACGATTGAGCGCTGGCTCTGCTCGTGCACCCAGTGGCCGGGTGGAGCAGGAACGAGAGGGGCTAGGCGAGGCTCAAGGGCCCGGCCCCGTTGGGAAGAGGATTGCCCGGCAGCGAGGCAAGAAAGCCGAGGCTCCCCCCGGACTGCTAGGGCTGTTGTGAGCTGAGGGGGCGCTCCTCAAGTGGCGGTGAGGGGCATTTACAGAGGCGCCACTGCGCCCCTGGCAAAAAAAGTGTTCTGCAACTGCTTACTTCGCGTAATGGACGAGCCGCTCCTGTTCAAAGCATTCCCCCATTCCACTGGATCAACAATGAAAAACCATCACAATCACAACAGCTTGAAGCAAAGGCCATATTGGATCTGTGGCGTTGTAACTTATCCTGCCTCACTCACTGTTTCGAATACAATGCCTTCTCAAGAATTTGAAATCCTGTTCAGAAAGATGCCACGTGGGAGACTTAATGATTTTGATTGAAAACATGTTAATCTCAAGTGCTGATCTTCCCCTCGACATAAAAGCATCTCTAACAGAAGGAGACCCTTATTATTTATAGGAGCGGAGATCCTCCCAGCTTCCTGATTCATTCAGATGGGTGCCGACCGTCTTGGAAAAACAAGCATTTCTTCATAAAGAAAAGATGAAAATTACTGGAGACTTTGATCTGCCACCACCCAATGCCTCCAGTACAAAAGCTTACAGCAGAAACATTAGTCACGGAAAAAGAGAGCTTGGGGAAGACGAGGAGGAGAAGGAGGAAAAAGAGACCCCTGTGTGGCCAAAGGATGTGAAATTAACACTGAAAGGCACATTAGATAGAAATAAATGTCATTTGTGCTGGGTTAGGTAACAAGCAATCAGGGGCGGCTCGTCCATTAAGCGAAGTAAGCGGTCGCAGAACACTTTTTTTTTGCCAGGGGCGCAGAGGCGCCTCTGTAAATGCCCCTCGACCGCTACTTGAGGAGCGCCCCCTCAGCTCACAACAGCCCTCGCAGTCCGGGGGGAGCCTCGGCTTTCTTGCCTCGCTGCCAGGCGATCCTCTTCCCAAAGGGGCCGGGCCCTTGAGCCTCGCCTAGCCCCTCTCATTCATGCTCCACCTGGCCACCAGGTGCGCGAGCAGAGCCAGCGCTCCACCCGCCTCCTTTCCTCTCCCCATCCACGGGTGGGCCAAGGGACGGAGCCACCGCGCCTGGCCCGCTTCGGGTCTAGAGGCGTGTCTGAAGACCCCAGCGTGTGCACCAAAAGTCACCTCTTCTCCTGACTTTCTCTTCAGCCATTGGGACCAAGAGAGAGCGCTCTTCCAGCAGTCACCAGCCAACCCCTCTCCAATGCCAGAGATACAGCTTAATGGTGTAACATTAGAAATTTTTTTGATCATTTCCGCTCCCTTGACAGCCACCTCTCCACAAAAGTCAACATCGACACCAAAATACAACACCGCCTGAACTCTGCGTGTGCAGCATTTTTCCCAATGAAGCAGAGAGTGTTTGAGGACCGGGACATCCGTAGGGATACCAAGGTGCTTGTTTATAAAGCAATTGTCCTCCCAACCCTGCTATAAGCCTGTGAGACATGGACCGCCTACAGACATCACATGCAACTTCTGGAATGATTCCATCAGCGCTGCCTCCTGAAAATTCTGTCAATCTCTTGAGTAGACAAGCAGACAAATGTCAGCATGCTGGAAGAAGGAAAGACCACCAGCATTGAAGCAATGGTCCTCTACCATCAACTCTGCTGGACCGGCCACATTGTCCGGATGCCCGACCACCATCTCCCAAAGCAGTTGCTCTACTCCAAACTCAAGAACGGAAAATGGAATGTTGTTGGGCAGGAAAAGAGATTTAAAGATGGGCTCAAAGCGAACCTTAAAAACTCTGGCATAGACACTGAGAACTGGGAAGCCCTGGCCCTTGACCGCTCCAGCTGGAGGTCAGCTGTGACCAGCAGTGCTGTAGAATTTGAAGAGGCACGAATGGAGGATGAAAGAGAGAAACGTGCCAAGAGGAAGGCGCGTCAAGCCAACCCAGACCGAGACCGCCTTCCACCAGGAAACCAATGCCCTCACTGCGGGAGAAGATGCAGGTCAAGAATAGGGCTCCACCGCCAGGACACTACACTTGGAGGACCATCATCCTTGGACTACGAGGGATTGCCTAAGTAATTAAGTAAGTATATAAATGGATTTTTAAATTTAGCATGTGTGTGTTGCCAAAGAAAAAACACATCGAAGAGGAAACTCTGATGCCATAGGTGTCCTCCTATTGAATGTCGGAAGCGCGAAGGTCAGGACAGACAGGGAAGCAGAACATCAAACATCATGTTATGAGGGGATGACTTCGGAGCAGCTGGTTACCTTCGGTGATGAATGAGAATTGCGGCAGTTTTCAAGAGACCAACAGAAGGCAAGCCGGGTCCTAATCAGCTATAACGCGGGTAGTAAAGATCTGAGGAGACCGGAGCCTTTCCAAAACTGCAGACTTCTCTGGGCTTTGGATTCAGTAATTATAGCGGTGACAGCTGGACAGCAGGAGGACATGACTGGAATAGGTGGGCACTCTTGACATATGGCGGCAGCGGATTCTTGTCCATCAGGAAAACACACTCACACACCAAGAAACCAGCACACACACCCTGGCAGAGACTGCACCACTCTGATAGTCCATTGTGTGTAACACTATGTCACACATTTTTAGTTCCTGGCTTACAAATGTCATTCCCTACTTGGTTTGATGATTAAAAAAACATGGGAAAAGTTTATTAAAGTGCAAAAACATTGTTTTTGCGGGACATCCTGCAGCACATTTTGCTTTTCATCGAAATCGCAACCAATTCAACATCATTTGTGGCAGCCACAAAAATGAAGTTTTTGGAAGAGGATGACTACTTTTAAAGTAAGTGCTGCACAATTAAACAGGAAATAACACGTTCAAATCAGGAACAATTTTTTTTTTCAAATTTTGTTAGATCTATATAAATAAAACCTTGAAGGAGCTGAGGGTGGTGACGGCCGACAGGGAGCTCTGGCGTGGGCTGGTCCATGAGGTCACGAAGAGTCGGAGATGACTGAACGAATGAACAACTAATATAAATAAAAATGTAATGTTCGTTTGTGGGATTAACAGAACTCACAAACCACTTGACGAATTGACATCAGATTTGGACACAAGACACCTAACAACCCAATGTATGTCCTTCACTCAAAAAAATTGATTTTGTCATTTGGGAGTTGTAGTTGTTGGGATTTATAGTTCACCTACAATCAAAGAGCATTCTGAACCCCACCAACGATGGAATTGAACCAAACATGGCACACAGTTGTCCCATGACCTACAGAAAATACTGGAAGGGTTTGGTGGGCAATGTCCTTTGGTTTTGGAGTTGTAGTTCACCTACATCCAGAGATCATTGTGGACTCAAACAATGATGGATTTGGACCAAACTCTACACGAATACTCAATATGCCCAAAAGTGAACACTGGTCGAGTTTGGAGAAAATAGAATCTTGACATTTGGGAGTTGTAGTTGCTGGGATTTATAGTTCACCTATAAACAAAGGGCATTCTAAACCCCACCAATGACAGAATTGGGGCAAACTTCCCACACAGAACCCCCATGACCAACAGAAAATACTGGAAGGGTTTGGTGGGCAGTGTCCTTTGGTTTGGGAGTTGTAGTTCACCTACATCCAGAGATCACTGTGGACTCAAACAATGATGGATCTGGACCAAACTCTATGCGAATACTCAATATGCCCAAAAGTGAACACAGGTGGAGTTTGGGGAAAATATAATCTTGACATTTGGGAGTTGTAGTTGCTGGGATTTATAGTTCACCTATCAACAAAGGGCATTCTGAACCCCACCAATGACAGAATTGGGGCAAACGTCCCACACACAACCCCCATGACCAACAGAAAATACTGGGAGGGTTTGGTGGGCAGTGTCCTTTGGTTTTCGAGTTGTAGTTCACCTACATCCAGAGATCACTGTGGACTCAAACAATGATGGATGTGGACCAAACTCTATGCGAATACTCAATATGCCCAAAAGTGAACACTGGTGGAGTTTGGAGAAAATAGAATCTTGACATTTGGGAGTTGTAGTTGCTGGGATTTAGAGTTCATCTACAATCACGGAGCATTCTGAACCCCACCAGCGTTAGAATTGGCCCAAACCTTCCACAGAGAACCCCCATGTGGGCCACAGCAACGCATGGCAGGGGACGGCTAGTCTATATAAATAAAAATGTAATGTTTGTTTGTGGGATTAACATAACTCAAAAATCAGTGGATGAATGGACACCAAATTTGGACACAAGACACCTCTCAGGCCAACGAGTGACCATCAATCACAAAACCACCGGAAAACACAGTGGAAGGGACTTAAAAAGCAACCCCCCCCCCAAAAAATACATTACAACACATGCGCAAAACCACTTATATACACAAACATGCATATACACATATACGCAAATATATACAAACACATGTACACACATATATACACAAAAAACAGATATACACAGACTGGGCTACAGGACCGCATGGCAGGGGGCGGCTAGTAGTGTAAAACCCCACAAAAATACAATGCATGCGCAAAACCACTTATATACACAAACACACATATACACAAATATATACAAACACATATACGCATATATACACACACAAAACAGATATACACAGACTGGGCCACAGCACTGTGTGGCAGGGGGCGGCTAGTAGTGTAATATTTACATGGGACCTGAAGGCAGTTTGATTGGTTCCCAGGGAAAGCCAATCTTCCACATTTGCCCCATTGTTCTCATGGGAATTTTGATTCTTGAATTAGTTGAGAATGAATTATTTGGGCTTATCTGTTATTCTGTTCTTTATTTCTCAACTTTCTTTTTATATAGAGTTGGAAGAGACCTGATGGGCCATCCAGTCCCACCCCATTCTGCCAAGAAGCAGGAAAATCGCGTTCAAATCACTCCTGACAGATGGCCATCCAGCCTCTGTTTCAAGAAACATGCCAAGAGGAAGGCGCATCAAGCTAACCTCAACCAGGACCGCCTTCCACCTGGAAACCGATGTCCTCACTGTGGGAAAACATGCAGGTCAAGAATAGGGCTCCACAGTCACTTAGGGACCCAACAGAACACTAATCTTGGAAGACTATCCTACTCGGACTACGAGGGATCGCCTAAGTAAGTAAGACAAAAAAAGCATGTTCTGATTTGGAATTAATTTGTAGTGCTCAGAATGATATTCCAAGCTCTAACCCTGTCTGCTTCTGAGGTGAAGACAGCTTTAAAAAGGCTTTATTCCAGCACCATAATAAGTGAACTTCTGAAAATCCTGTTCCTGAATTTGGCATTTGGTGGAGCGCTAGTCAAACATTCACGGATATGTTGCTGAAATGTTTGCAAAGAATTACTGCATGGTTTTAAGACCACCCAAAAGTTTTTTTAGAAGTAAATAAAAAGAAGGGCGCATATGCAGTGGCAGCTTGGAACGACTGAGTGACAGGATTCCATAAAAGCACAATGCTGCAAAACATAAAGTGTTGGGGCGAGAGAGTTGCATATGGAGAGCGATTGCCGAAGAGAAGCGGCTGGAGTCATCCTAGAATGCCTCCCGCAGCATAAATATCGGCATTAAATAATTTTTGGTACCTTGTTCCCTAAAAAGATTAGTAGCTCCTCTCCATGTGATGAATTAGTTAAGAATTATTGTTCACACCAGTCTTGATACTGTATTATTCTGGGAGGTTCTAAATAACCATATCCAAATTATGCTCTGCAAGCTGGTAGGAAAGCTTGCCGAAACCAGAAAGCGGAAGGGCCATTTTACCTCCTGACTTACGCCCGGTGCAAGCAGATTAATCTTTTCTCTGTGTTATGCTGGTTAGAAATTAATCTGTGATATTTCATTTTTTTTGTTTTGAATCCTTTTATTATATGTCTAAGGGAAAACCCAGCAAGTTTAGTAAGTGGGCACAGATAGAAGAAATGGACCAAACTTCATGGGAAGATGTCATAGAGGAGGGCAATTAAAATGATCAAGGGTCTGGAGAACAAGCCCTATGAGGAGCGTCTTAAGGAACTGGGAATGTTTAGCCTGAAGAAGAGAAGGCTGAGAGGAGATATGATAGCCATGTATAAATATGTGAGAGGAAGCCACAGGGAGGGGAGCAAGCTTGTTTTCTGCTTCCCTGGAGACTAGGACGCGAACAATGGCTTCAAACTACAAGAGAGGAGATTCCATCTGAACATGAGGAAGAACTTCCTGACTGTGAGAGCCGTTCAGCAGTGGAACTCTCTGCCCCGGAGGGAGTGTGGTGGAGGCTCCTTCTTTGGAAGCTTTTAAACAGAGGCTGGATGGCCATCTGTCAGGGGTGCTTTGAATGCAATATTCCTGCTTCTTGGCAGAAGGGGTTGGACTGGATGATGGCCCAGGAGGTCTCTTCCAACTCTTTGATTCTATGATTCTAAAACAAGAGGAACAACTTCCTAACTGTGAGAGCTGTTCAGCAGTGGAACTCTCTGCCCTGGAGTGTGGTAGAGAGTCCTTCTTTGGATGCTTTTAAACAGAGGCTGCATAGCCATCTGTCAGGGGTGCTTAGAATGCAATATTCCTGCTTCTTGGCAGAATGGGGTTGGACTGGATGATGGCCCAGGAGGTCTCTTCCAACTCTTGGATTCTAGGATTCTATGATTCTATAACATTGTAGTGCAGAGTCCTAAGCCAAAATGAATGTTGATCATGTGGCCGGCATGACTAAATGGAGCGCCGTTATTTTCCCACCAAAGCGGTACCTATTGATGTACTCACATTTACATGTTTTCGAACTGCTACATTGGCAGAAGTTGGGGATAACAATGGGAGCTCACCCTGTCCCATGGATTTGAACTGCTGATCTTCTGGTCAGCAAATTCTGCAGTTTAACCCGTTGCACCGCTGAGGCCCCATGGTGCTGGTAGAACCTTGCAATTCAATGAAGTCTGGAGAATAGCTTGATTGTCCCCTCCCAGTTTGTGTGTACTTAGAGAAGACAATGATGCAGGGGAAAATGAAAGGAAGAAGGAAGAGGGGCCGACCAAGGGCAAGATGTCTGGATGGTATCCTTGAAGTGCCTGGATTGACCTTGAAGGAGCTGGGGATGGTGACGACCGACAGGGAGCTCTGGCGTGGGCTGGTCCATGAAGCCACAAAGAGTCAGAAGTGACTGAATGAATAAACAGCAAAATGGAAGGAAAAAGGAAGAGGGGCCGAACAAGGGCAAGATGGATGTATAGTATCCTTGAAGGGACTGGCTTGACTCTGAAGGAGCTGGGGGTGATGATGGCCGACAGGAAGCTGTGGTGTGGGATGGTCCATGAGGTCACAAAGAGTCAGAAGTGACTGAATGAATAAACAGCAAAATGGAAGGAAAAAGGAAGAGGGGCCGAACAAGGGCAAGATGGATGTATAGTATCCTTGAAGGGACTGGCTTGACTCTGAAGGAGCTGGGGGTGATGATGGCCGACAGGAAGCTGTGGTGTGGGATGGTCCATGAGGTCACAAAGAGTCAGAAGTGACTGAATGAATAAACAGCAAAATGGAAGGAAAAAGGAAGAGGGGCTGAACAAGGACAAGATGGATGGATGGTATCCTTGAAGTGACTGGCTTGACTCTGAAGGAGCTGGGGTGGCCATGGCCAACAGGGAGCTTTGATGTGGGCTGGTCCATGTGGTCACAAAGAGTCAGAAGTAACTGAACAAATAAACAACAACAAGGATACAAGAAAGATGGGCCGACCAAGGGCAAGATGAATGGATGGCATCCTGGAAGTGACTGGATTGACCTTGAAGGAGCTGGGGGTGGTGACGGCCACAGGGAGCGTGGGATGGTCCATGAGGTCACGAAGAGTCAGAAAGTGACTGAATTAATAAACAGCAAAATGGAAGGAAAAAGGGCAAGATGGATGGAGGGTATCCTTGAAGGGGCTGGCTTGACTCTGAAGGAGCTGGGGGTGGTGATGGTCGACAGGGAGCTCTGGCGTGGGATGGTCCATGAGGCCCTGAAGAGTCAGAAGTGACTGAATGAATAAACAACAACAAAATGGAAGGGAAAAGGAAGAGGGGCTGAACAAGGGCAAGATGGATGATATCCTTGAAGGGACTGGCTTGACTCTGAAGGAGCTGGGGGTGGTGACGGTCGACAGGGAGCTCTGGTGTGGGATGGTCCAGGAGGTTACCAAGTTTCAGAAGCAACTGAACAAATAAACAACACTTTTTGTGTGTGTGTTATGTATGGGACGTATGTACGGGGTTGAGGAGATATTTTAAATCTGGGTTGCTACACATTCTCCATTCTGCCACTGTGGAGATGCACAACAGTGAGCCTTCTGGTTGTGTACAAATTTTTGCACACCTTGTAAGTTTGTATCAATTTTCTTTCAGACTCTGAGGTTTTATGTCCAGGTTTAAAATAAGTGAGTGAATTTTTATGGCTCCGTTATAATGGAAATGTTGACCTTAATTATTGTAATGTGAATGGCTTGCCAAATAATATATGGAACGTGGAGTAAATAATAGAACCATATAATTATATTTTGTGCCATTATGGCGCATGCAAACATGCTGCTAATATTACGACTTTTGAATATGGAACAAAAGTAGATGGGAGCCATTATTTTTTTTCCATTCTTTACGGCTTCCTTCTTTCCTTTTTGAGGAGGGAAGAGCTGGCTTTAATCACACGCTATCTAACGAAGACCCCGTTCCTCTCCGTGCAGAACTTCTTAACGGAGTGCTTTTATCCCTGGAAATTAAAATATTTCCATGTAATCAGTAAATTTGGAATAGGAAACTTTGCCACAGCTTTATTAAATGATAAGAATAACTGCTATTTTGAAATTCGGAACATCTTATAATTAGACCCGCCGTTAAGCAATGTTCAGAGTTAAGGCGCATTAGAATGGATCCCGCAACACGGAGACAGCCCTGACAAAGAAACATTATTCTTAGATTTACAATTAATTACCCTTATGTCTATACCTTGCATTCAATTTGCATATCTTAAAAGTGCTGTAAATTTCGCAGCACTCCCTTGTTATTTAAGATCATTCTCTATGGTTAAAAGTTTCTGCAGTGATAACTTTGGCTTGATTACGTGGTTGGGAGGTCAATAAATCTGGCCTTACTTTGCTCGGCAATGTTATAATTTTTCTTTGTGTGTGTGTGTGTGTGTGTTTTTCATTATTTTGCCCCTTGTTCCCTCTGCCCTCTCATTTATAATCCCTTGAAGAACCAGGAGATAGAGAAGTCTGGCTACAAGACAAAGCGAATGGTCAGGCTTTCCCGATGTTATCTTTTTCCCAGAACGCATTGGAACTGGGTATCTGACATGTTCTATACATCTTTCCTAGTGTCATTATCATTAAACATATACCACCGAATACATAGACCTCAAAGAATGGAAATTGCACGCAGTGTGTTTGGATTCTGAGAATCCTCACTCCCAACACCTTCCATGATTTAATTCCCCTCCTTCCCAAACATTCGAAAGTCACTGGTATTTCCAGTCTCCAGGGTTATAATTTGACATGGCTGGGAATATATTTATTTACTAGGGCTGGGCGGTTTCGTTCGTTAATTTCGTAATTCGTTATTAATTCGTATTTAAATTAGCTTACGATCCGATATTGAGCCATGCAGGAGTAATTAAAAATCGAAACGATTTTTTCAATTTATTTCGTAATTGTTTCGTAATTGTTTCGTAATTGTTTCGAAATTGTTTCGAAATTGTTTCGGAATTATTACGAAATTATTTCCGTATGTCTGGTGCAAGTTTTAGGGTTGCTGTTTGTTTTATCAGTGATAAAAAATAAATTATCACACCAACAGTCAACAACAGAGGGAGAGGGAAGCTTCAGAAGTTCCCCCTGTCCCATTTGGAGGTTTTTTAGCATATTGCGCAATCGCATCCGCCATTAACGAATCGATTCGTATTGTTTCGTAATTATTTACGAAATTTCGTAAATTTTGAAAAATTTTAAAGGAAAATTTCAGAATTATTAAAAAAAACGAAACGCAAGGGCCCCCTAAAAACAAAACGAGTTTAGAACCAAATTTTTCCGTGGTTACCCAAGCCTAGTACTTACAAAACTAGGGGGCGCTGGTGCTTTGCCCAATCTCTCTACTGGTCCACGCTCTGTTACATCCCGAATAGATTACTGCAACGCACTCTACGTGGGTTGCCTTTGAAGACTGTTCGGAAACTTCAATTAGTCCAGCGGGCGGCAGCCAGATTACTCACCGGAGCGTCATACAGGGAACATACCATCCCTCTGTTATGTCAGCTCCACTGGCTGCCGATCCAGTTCCGAGCACAATTCAAAGTGCTTTGACGTACAAAACCCTATATGGCTCCAGCCCAGCATATCTGTCTGAACGTATCTCCCTACATCCCGCCTCGGAGTTTAAGATCTTCTGGGAGAGGCCCTGCTCTCGGCCCCACCTCTATCACAAGTGAGATTGAGGTTGGTGGGGATGAGGAGCAGGGCCTCTCGGTGGTGGCCCCTCACCTGTAGAATTCACTCCCCAGGGAAATTAGGTCATCGACATCCCTCCTCTCTTTCAGAAGGAAATTAAAAACATGGATATGGGACCAGGCTTTGGGTAATCTGGCAGACTGACAAGGACAATGGCAACTAAAGCTTTGGAAACTGACTATGATAAGCGGAATGAATTTATTAATTATGGACTTGGTGAAATGATGGCCACATTGGTTTTATTGATTGTGATGTATAATGACTGTTTAATTGTTATAATTGCTGTTTTACATGTTTTATCCATTGCTATGTGTTGTTATGGCATCGAATTGTGCCTTTTGTAAGCCGCCCTGAGTCCCCCCTCGGGGGTTGAGAAGGCCGGGGTAGAAATGCGCAAAATAAATGAACAATTTTTTTTATTTATTTACAGTATTTATATTCCACCCTTCTCACCCCCCAGGGGACTCGGGACGGATTACAATGTACATATACATGGCCAACATTCAATGCAATAGGCCCATGGTTCTCAACCTGTGGGTCCCCAGATGTTTTGGCCTACAACTCCCAGAAATCCCAGCCAGTTTACCAGCTGTTAGGACTTCTGGGAGTTGAAGGCCAAAAACATCTGGGGGCCCCAGGTTGAGAACCACTGCCAGAGACACACAACATATAGTCAGATACTCAGAGGCCATTTTACATTCCAGCTTTTTTGTGAGGGTATTCTGGCCACCAGGGGAGCTGTCGCCTCACCGTCCATTTGTGACACTGATGAAGTACTTCCTCATTCTTTGCATGCTTGCTGGAGGTTTTTATTGCATTATAAATTAGCCTCCCCGCATAAGCGGTCCCTAAATTATCTGCTTGACAGATGCAACTGTCTTTCGGGCTGCAAAGGTCGACAGCAAGCTACACAAATTGGTCAGAAGCTCCTATGACCAACAGAAAATACTGGAAGCGTTTGGTGGGTATTGTCCTTGAGTTATGGAATTGTAGTTCACCTACATCCAGAGAGCACGGTGGACTCAAACAATGATGGATCTGTACCAAACTTGGTACAGATAATAATAATAATAATAATAATAATAATAATAATTATTATTATTATTATTATTATTTATTTATACCCCGCTACCATCTCCCCAAGGGACTTGGTGCGGCTTGCATGAGGCCAAGCCCAAAATACAACAATACAAGCAATAACAACAACAATACAAGCAATTTAAAACAGCAAAACAATAAAACAATAACATAAGCATTATCAAATAGGACAACACACTTTACTCAATATGCCCAAATGTACCCAACATACTCAATATGCCCAAATGTGAACACTGATGGAGTTTGGGGAAAATAGACCTTGACATCTGAGAGTTGTAGTTACTGGGATTTATAGTTCACCTACAATCAAAGAGCATTCTGAACCCCACCAATTATACAATTGGGCCAGACTTTCCACACAGAACCTCCATGAACAACAGAAAATACTGTGTTTTCTGATGGTGACACCCCCTTGCAACCCCCCTGGGGGTTGCGATCCTCAGGTTGAGAAACACTGCCCTAAGAACAGGCCTAAAATCAAGAAACAAGGATTTCTTGGGTTTGTTGTAGGTTTTTTCGGGCTATATGGCCATGTTCTAAAGGCATTTTCTCCTGATGTTTCACCTGCATCTATGGCAAGCATCCTCAGAGGTGCTGAGGTCTGTTGCAACTCAGAGGTAGTGAGGTTCCAACACTCACTACCTCTGAGGATGCTTGCCATAGATGCAGGCGAAACGTCAGGAGAAAATGCCTTTAGAACATGGCCATATAGCCCAAAAAAACCTACAACAACCCAGTGATTCCGGCCATGAAAGCCTTCGACAAGGATTTTTTTATTGGGCTGTGTAAACAATTTATTTCAATATGAGTTTTCAAGGACTACAGTCGACGCCTTCAGTGGCCAGGTATTCTGCAGGACCAAAACCAGAGACTCATTCAAATAAAGTATGCATTTGAAATTGTTCTGAACACATTATCCATTTTTCATCACATTGCAAACATTCAAAATGTTTTGGAGGGATGGTAGAGGTGTGAGGTTAGGATTTAAAAAAAATGTATAATGTTCTATAGCTGTAGTTTATGGACTAAATCAAAGTTATCACGATAGCTTGAGAAGACATTGAACACTTTGATGGCATAGTAAAGAGTTAATATGCTTCCCCACTCCTCTTCCTCCAAAATCTATATAAATAAAAATGTAATGTTTGTTTGTGATATTCACAGAACTCAAAAACCACTGGACGAATTGACACCAAATTTGGACACGAGGCACCTAACAACCCAATTTATGTCCTTCACTGTCATTTGGGAGTTGTAGTTGCTGGGATTTATAGTTCGCCTACAATCAYAGAGCATTCTGAACSCCACCAACGATATAATTGAGCCAGATTTCCCATACAGAACCCCCATTAGCAACAGAAAATACTGGAAGGGTTTGGTGGGCAGTGTCCTTTGGTTTTGGAGTTGTAGTTCTGCACTGTGGACTCAAACAATGATGGATCTTGACCAAAKTCTACATGAAGACTCAATATGCCCAAATGTGAACACTGATGGAATTTGGGGAAAATAGAATCTTGACATTRGGGAGTTGTAGCTGCTGGGATTTATAGTTCACCTAGAAACACAGAGCATTCTGAACCCCACCAACGATAGAACTGGGCCAAACCTCCCACACAGAACCCCCATGTGGGCCACAGCAACGCGTGGCAGGGGATGGCTAGTGTGGTTATAAAATCAAATTAGTTTACAAACCAAAGCAAACTCTGTGTTTAATGAGACTACCCATTACTTACAAAAGAAAAAAAATTGTCCTGATTTCAATGAGTGCATTGGGAGGAATTTGAAACTGCTGGTTTCCATTGTAGCAAAAGGTGATCCAATACAAAACGAACCTGAGTGTTTTTGTGTGGCAACATGCATGCGACGCTACTTTGGAAGTTTTTGTACTAGAATTACCAAAAAATTTTTAAAAAACGGATTGTCCAGCCTATGTTTCAATACAAAGAGAAGAGTCCCTCTTTCTATGTATCTGTTCCCCAAAAAGAATGAAGCCAGTGTGCTAATTCTATTTCCGATATCATTAATTAGTAATTTGAAGTTATTACCATTGTCATTTCTTCTAATATCATTTTAAATACCTGTCTGGAATGAACTGTCAAGGGTATTACCTTTTTGCCTTGGAAACAGAAGACCTTTCATTACGTAAAAGTTAAATCTTGGTCGCAATTATAAACTATGTTTATTGGGTTTTTTAAAAAAACAAAAAGATTCTCACATTTGAAATCTTCCAATCAAGCCAGACGATGTTGAAGTACAAATAACAATGTGTCTGGAAAAGCCATCTCAGCGAGCTGGACTGTCACACTCCCTATTGCTTTTCTGCAAGCAGGAACAACACTTTGTATCATTTTATGTTCTTGTTTCAATTCCTTTTAAATCAAATTTACAATGGCTTAATCGTTCTTTTTTCTGTATCAGGAGGACTTGAGAAACTGCAAGTCACTTCTGGTTTGAGAGAATTGGCTGTCTGCAAGGTCGTTGCCCAGGGAATACCCAAAAAAACCTACAACAACCTACACAATTAAAACTTGTGCGCCAGCTGCGCCTGTACCTTGGGAAGTCTGACTTGGCCACGGTGGTCCATGCTCTGGTTACATCCCGTATAGACTACTGCAACGCTCTCTACGTGGGGTTGCCTCTGAAGACTGTCAACTATCGGCCAGTGTCCAATCTCCCCTATTTGGGCAAAGTCCTGGAACGTGTGGTGGCCTCGCAACTCCAGGATTTCTTGGTAGACACGGATTATCTGGATCCAGCGCAGTCTGGCTTTAGGCCAGGACATGGTACCGAGACAGCCTTGGTCACCTTAGTTGATGATCTTTGCCGGGAACTGGACGGGGGAGTGTGTCCCTGTTGGTTCTGAGGCCTTTTAATACCGTCGACCAGGAGAGATCCTGGACTCATCGCTGAGCCTGGAACCCCAGGTCTCGGCAGTGGTCAGGGGAGCTTTTGCACAATGAAAACTTGTGTGCCAGCTGCACCCGTACCTTGGGAAGTCTGACTTGGCCATGGTGGTCCACGCTCTGGTTACATCCCGTATAGACTATTGCAACGCTCTCTACGTGGGGTTGCCTCTGAAGACTGCCTGGAAGCTTCAATTAGTCCAACGTGCGGCAGCCAGATTACTAACAGGAGCGGGGTACAGGGAGCATACTACTCCTCTGTTGCGTCAGCTCCACTGGCTGCCAATCAGCTTCCGAGCACAATTCAAAGTGCTGGTGTTGACCTATAAATCCCTAAACGGCTCTGGCCCTATTTATCTGTCTGAACGGATTCTCCCCTATGAACCATCAAGGTTGTTAAGATCTTCTGCAGGGGCCCCGCTCTCGGTCCCACCTCCTTTGCAATCGCGTCTGGTGGGGACGAGGGACAGAGCCTTCTCGGTGGTGGCCCCTCGGCTCTGGAATTCTCTCCCGCTGGAGATTAGGTCTGCCCCTTCCCTCCTGACTTTCAGAAAGCTTGTAAAATCTTGGCTTTGGAATATAGCATTTGCAGAATGATGATTGAGTCAATAACGGCTGACCACACTGGCGGATGGTGATGAATTTGTGATTTTACTCTGACGACCTGGCTTTTGTAATTGTATGATCTGTATTTTATTGTATTTTTGTATTAATGTATTATGATGCTATTATGTTTATTCTATGTGTGTATGAATTTTCTGCTGTTAGCCGGCCTGAGTCCCTCTTCGGAGGTCGAGAAGACCGGGTTATAAAAGCTCTAAATAAAATAAATAAATAAATAAATAAATAAATTTTACCATCTCTCATGTCTCTGCATGGGACGCTGGAGCTGAAAGATGGGAACTCACCCCGCTCCCTGAATTAGGCATTAGGCCTGTTTGATCAAGAAAAAATTTGTTTCTAAAATCGATTTGTAATTGGGGTGTTTTTTTGTTTCGATATTTAAAATAATTACAAAACTTTCCAAAAAAAAGTTTTGGTATTTAAGAAATTTTGTAAATATTAACGAATTTTTAGAATATTTTTTGTATTTTTAAGAATAATATTAAATTTTAAGAAAATATTCAAAAATGGAAACTTAACCAAAAACTGGCCCTGATGTGGACCAAACACAGGCAAGAGACAGGGCAAATGAGAGCACACAGCAACAGAAGAGTCTTTTCTTTTTTAGAATATTTTTTTTTTTTAATAATAATAAGGCAGGTATTAAAAAATAATATTAAAATAATATAAAAATATTTTAAAATGGAAAATTAACCAAAAAATGGCCCAAATGTGGACCAAACACAGGCAAGAGACAGAAAATGAGAGCACACACCAACAGAAGAGTCTTTTCTTTTTTAGAATATTTTTTAAAAATAATATTAAAAATAATATTAAAAATAATATTAAAATAATATTAAAAATAATATTAAAAATATTTTAAAATGGAAAATTAACCAAAAAATGGCCCAAATGTGGACCAAACACAGGCAAGAGACAGCAAATGAAGCAAGCAGCACTCACAGCAGCAAGGAATGAATCCAATCCGAGTTGCTAGCAGCCATTGCCAAGCCAACCCAATGCAAACTCCCTCGCCCTCTTGAAGCTACGGGCCGCGCGGAGCCACTTTGAAAGGGCTCGCCGGCCAATCAAAAACAGGCAGCCACGGACCCATGGTGGTGCACTGTTTGGGAGCGCTGGATTGGCTCCCATGCACCAGCACTCCAGCAGCCTCCACCCCATTAACGAAACGAGCGGAGGCTCGTTAAAACTCTGGGGGCTGCTGGTTCGATATTTAAAAACCCTTCCGGGTTTGGGAATATGCTTCAATATCGCTTCGGAAATGGTAAAATTAACGAATTAATAACGAAATAACGAATTAACGAACGAAACCGCACAGGCCTATTAGGCATGCCTCTGCTTTCTATGGGGCACAAATGAAAACCCGTTGTTGTTATTATTATTATTTTACAGACACAAAATCACATAATATTATTATTATCAATAATAATGATACTTTATTTATACCCCGCTACCATCTCCCAAGGGACTCGGTGCGACTTACATGAGGCCGAGCCCATAATACATCAGTAATAAAACAATAACAACAATAATACAAACAATAAAATAAAACTCATCACAAAAAACATTAACAGTAACACAACGACATTGGGTCTATATTTGGGATCTCTCATTGACTTTTCAATTCTGGCTTTTCATTTGTTGTAATGGCTTGGTCTTGGGCTGCCAGAATAATAATAATAATAATAATAATAATAATAATAATAATAATAATAATATACCATCAAAGCCAGAATTGAATAGTCAGCAACAGATCCCAAATATAGACTCTGCAAGGAAGCTGATGAAACAATAGATCCCATCCTCAGCTGCTGCAAGAAGATCACACAGACAGACTCCAAGCAGAGGCACAACACCGTTGCTCAGGTGATTCATTGGAACTTGTGCCACAAACACCATCTGCCGGGATCACAAGCCGGAAAAAGTTATAGAGAATGAACACGCTAAACTCCTCTGGGACTTCCGGATTCAGGCAGACAGAGTTCTGGAGCACAACACTACTGACCTCATAATTGTGTTGAAAAACAAAGTCTGGATCATTGACGTCGCAATCCCAGGCGACAGCAGGATTGAAGAGAAGCAACTGGAAAAGCTAACATGATATGAGGATTTTAAGATTGAACTGCTAAGACTCTGGCACAAACCAGTCAAGGGGGTCCCAGTGGTGATGGGCACACTGGGTGCAGTGCCTCAAGACCTTGGCCTGCACTTAAACACAATCGGCGCTTGACAAAATTACCATCTGCCATCTTACTGGGATCTGCATGCATATTCACTCATACATCAGACAGTCTTAGACACTTGGGAAGGGTCTGACTTGTGATCCAATACAACATCCAGCAGAGTTTCTGCTGTGGACTCATCTCGTGGTGTTTCAAATAATAATAATAAGATCTAACTTGAATCATAGACTCATAGAATCATAGAGTTGGAAGAGACCTCATGGGCCATCCAGTCCAACCCCCTGCCAAGAAGCAGGAATATTGCATTCAAAGCACCCTGACAGATGGCCATCCAGCCTCTGTTTAAAAGCCTCCAAAGAAGGAACCTTCACCACACTCCGGGGCAAAGAGTTCCACTGCTGAACAGCTCTCACAGTTAGGAAGTTCTTCCTCATGTTCAGATGGAATCTCCTTTCTGTAGTTTGAAGCCATTGTTCTGTGTCCTAGTCTCCAAGGAAGCAGAAAACAAGCTTGCTCCCTCCTCCCTGTGGCTTCCTCTCACATATTTATACATGGCTATCACATCTCCTCTCAGCCTTCTCTTCTTCAGGCTAAACATGCCCAGCTCCTTAAGCCGCTCCTCATAGGGCTTGTTCTCCAGACCCTTGATCATTTTAGTGCCCTCCTCTGGACACATTCTTGTCAATATCTATCTTGAATTGTGGTGCCCAGAATTGGACACAATATTCCAGGTGTGGTCTAACCAAAGCAGAATAGAGGGGTAGCATGACTTCCCTAGATCTAGACACTATGCTCCTCTTGATGCAGGCCAAAATCCCATTGGCTTTTTTTGCCGCCGCATCACATTCCTGGCTCATGTTTAACTTGTTGTCCACGAGGACTCCAAGATCTTTTTCACACGTACTGCTCTCGAGCCAGGCATTCCCCATTCTGTATCTTTGCATTTCGTTTTTCCTGCCAAAGTGGAGTATCTTGCATTTGTCCCTGTTGAACTTCATTTTGTTAGTTTTGGCCCGTCATCTCTCTAATCTGTCAAGATCGTTTTGAATCCTGCTCCTGTCCTCTGGAGTCTTGGTTCTCCCTCCCAATTTGGTGTCGTCTGCAAACTTGATGATCCTGCCTTCTATAATAATAATAATAAGTACTACTACTACTACTACTACTATTATTCACCACTGGTGAAAACATAGTTGCTTAGACCCACTGTGTAGCTGCCTGTGGTGCTTTCTTTATCCTTCTTGCTGCTGCAAGCAGCTACGTGCTGTTTATAACTGACTGAATTTTAAAACCTGCTCTTATATTATAGGTATATTTGCCGCTATTTGTTTGCAGGGGAATTGGTTGTTCTTTTGGGACTTTTTTTTTTGGTTGTTTTTACTGTTGTGATTTTTCCATACATTTACATTTACTTGCTCGCTGTTCTTTGATGCTTTGAAGAAAAAAAGCAAGGTATGCATTTTTAATACAAAATAAATACGGCAGGTGCGAGAGTGGAGCAGGAAAAAGGAATCTGTCTTAAATCTCCCAGTGAATATAAAATATATATATCAATAATTTCGAAGCACTCAAAGTGTTGCATTTGTCCTATTTAAGAGGAGGAGGAGGAGGAGGGAAGCGCATGGGCAGGCAGCTCAGTGGAACTATGTTCCACATGGGCCTAAATACCATTGATGAGCCCTAAGCAGAAGAGAATAATTGAATCAAATGGATTGATTTATGTTTTAACTCCTTGGTTCAATTTATGTATTCTAGGTGGGACTAGCTAACAGATCTCGTCACACTGTTGAGCATTGTAAGATACTGCCTAACTAAACTGTAGAATGAATGCAGTTTGTCCCCACTTGAACTGTCATTATACAACCCTTTAGACTTCGCTGCCAAACTACAACTCCCAGGAACCCATAGCATTGAGCTCTGGGAGTGGTTCAAACGTCATTAATCCTACTATGTCAATGCATGACCAGGTCATTGCATTTTGTGTTGTTGCTCTTAGTTAATAAATGTGTGTGTGTGTGTGTGGGGGGGGGGGGGTTTGAAAAAAATTACACAAGCAAGATATACAATCCTGACTATGGCTATTGGGTACTCAAAATTGTCCAGGGGGCCAGGCACCCGGGGGTGTTGCAAGGGGTTTTTAGAGGGGTTGTCAAAGACCATCAGAAAACATATATTTATATATTTATAATGGTCTTAGGAACCTGTTTGGCAGAGAATGCTGAATAATATCTTTCTGCTTGTGGGTAAACAGTAGGCCTGGGTAACAACGGAAAAATTTGTTTCTAAAATCGATTTGTATTTGGGGTTTTTTTGTTTCGATATTTAAAATAATTACAAAATTTTCCTTTTAAAAAGTTCGATATTTACGAAATTTCGTAAATGGTAAAAAATTAACGAATCGATTTCCGAAATAATAACGAATCGATTCGTTAATGGCGGACGCGACCGCGAAATACGCTAAAAAACCTCCAAAACCTTCTGAAGCTTCCCTCTCCCTCTGTTGTTGACTGTTGGTGTGATATTATAATTTTTTTTCACTAATTAAACCATAAAACTGGCCCAGACATGCGGAAATAATAACGAAACGACCTCAAACAATAACGAAACGAATACAATAACGAAATACAAAACATTTACGAAACGATTTAAAAATTCGTTTTTAAAATTGCTCCAGACTGGTTCGTTATCGTTTTGTAATTGAAAAATTAACGAATTTTTTAACGAATTACGAATTAACGAAACGAAACCGCCCAGCCCTAGGAAACAGATAGTGAATCCTCCCACCAAAAGCCCTCCTCTGCTGTGATTGGCCGGCTTGTAAGTAATTGGGAACATAGCAGCGCTGTAGCCGATTATAGATATGATCCATGCGCTTACAAAAACCATGTTCAAGAACCTTTTCCCCAAATTCCACGAATGCCGCACCCAGGCGCACAACGCTGTGACGCAGATGGGCTGCCTTGGCGAAAAGGAAAAAAAAACCTTCGAGTAGCAAGAGTTTTCCTAGTCTTATGTCCTATATACATCTGTTAAATTACTCAGAGATCTCATTAAATAAAGCTAATGTACTTGTAAAACAGTAGGGAGAGACAGTATATCATTGTAACGGTTCGAAAGAGCCATTCTCGCAAGGAGGCAAGCCAAGAAGGCTCGGCAGAGGCTGGTCAGCGTAGATGTTTCTGGGCCATAAATCTTAAACCTTTCCTGCCTAGTTATTGTGTATTTCTTTAGGTGAGAGATTGATTGTAGCAGCAGAAGATGAATTTGCCCATAGACCCTTTCCTTCTTCTTCTTCTTCTTCCTTTTTTTTAATACTCCTGATGCTTCGCCAAGGTGATAATGCTCTCCTCTCCCTCCCTCGGCATCCCCGTCCTCCACACACACACACACACAAACGCACACCCTTTGCAGTCATTTGTTTCAGATTAAAAGCACGAAACGGCACAAAGAAACACCAAGGATGGAAGGCTTGTTTCTACACTCGGGGCAAACAGGAGGACATGAAGATGTATAACTGTCCCAGGTGTGAGAGGGCCATATGTTGTGGTTCGGATATTATTTGTCATATCCCTCCCGTCTCCCATTGAAGGGGAATGCCACAAAGGACACCGAAGGGAGTGTTCAGCCATGTCAACACTTTGGATTTGTAAACAAAGCTGGCCCAAGATAATTTGTCGCCTACGAATAAGACTAGCCATTAATGTCATTTTGCCACTTGAGGCCAACTGTCCCCAAACCATCTCTCTCCACTTGTCTGCCTGGAAAGAAAGGCAGCAATACAACTCCATCAAGGTTCTTGTGGGTTTTTCGGGCTATAGGGCCATGTTCTAGAGGCATTTCTCCTGACGTTTCGCCTGCATCTATGGCAAGCATCCTCAGAGGTAGTGAGGTCTGTTGGAAATAGGACAATGGGTTTATATATCTGTGGAATGGCAGGGTGGGGCAAAGAGCTCTTCTCTGCTAGAGCTAGGTGTGAATGTTTCAACTGATCACCTTCATTAGCATTTGAAGGCCTGGCTGAGCCTGGGAAATCTTTTGTTGAGAGGTGTTAAGATGTGCCTAGTTGTTTCCTCTCTGCTGTTTTGCTGTTGTAATTTTAGAGTTTTTTAATACTGGTAGCCACATTTTGTTCATTTTCATGGTCTCTTCCTTTCTGTTGAAATTGTCCACATGCTTGTGGATTTCAATGGCTTCTCTGTGTAGTCTGACATGGTGGTTGTTGGTGTGGTCCAGCATTTCTGTGTTCTCATATGATATGCTTTGTTCAGGTTGGTTCAGACCTCATGGGCCATCCAGTCCAACCCCATTCTGCCAAGAAGCAGGAAATTGCATTCAAAGCACCCCTGACAGATGGCCATCCAGCCTCTGTTTAAAAGCTTCCAAAGAAGGAGCCTCCACCACACTCCGGGGCAGAGAGTTCCACTGCTGAACGGCTCTCACAGTCAGGAAGTTCTTCCTCATGTTCAGATGGAATCTCCCCTCTTGTAGTTTGAAGCCATTGTTCCGTCCTAGTCTCCAAGGAAGCAGAAAACAAGCTTGCTCCCTCCTCCCTGTGGCTTCCTCTCACATATTTATACATGGCTATCATATCTCCTCTCAGCCTTCTCTTCTTCAGGCTAAACATGCCCAGCTCCTTAAGCCGCTCCTCATAGGGCTTGTTCTCCAGACCCTTGATCATTTGAGTCGCCCTCCTCTGGACACATTCAGCTTGTCAATATCTCTCTTGAATTGTGGTGCCCAGAATTGGACACAATATTCCAGGGGTGGTCTAACCAAGGCAGAATAGAGGGGTAGCGTTACTTCCCTAGATCTAGACACTAGCTCGTCTTGATGCAGGCCAACATCCCATTGGCTTTTTTTTGCCACTGCATCACATTCCTGGCTCATGTTTAACTTGTTGTCCACGAAATTTCGTAAAATTACGGATCGATTCGTTAATGGCGGACGAGATTGCACAATATGCTAAAAAACCCTCCAAATGGGACAGGGGAACTTCTGAAGCTTCCCTCTCCCTCTGTTGTTGACTGTTGGTGTGATAAAACAAACAACAACTATAAAACTTGCACCAGACATGCGAAAATAATTACGAAATAATTACGAAATAATTACGAAATAAATTGAAAAAATTGTTTCGAATCTTTATTACTCCTCACACAATTCCTGCATGGCTCAATATTGGATCGTAAGCTAATTTAAATACGAATTAATAACGAATTACGAAATTAACGAACGAAACCACCCAAGCCTACTACCTACCTACCAAAGTATGAGAGCATGAGCACAAACCACCTATGTACTGACATGCAGCAGAGGAAAAAGTATTTTCCCAAGACTTCCTTTTCCTTGTAACAATGCCATGTGTTTTATGCAAGGGAGGGGGGGGGGGTGGAATTGGAGGAGATATTTTTCATGAATATATATAGATGCTGAATTTATAAGGATCGATGTAGTCGCAAATGTTGTACAACATGTCAAGATATCATAAAAAAGCAGGCAGATCTACATAAAATACCAGCTTAATCTTGGAGATTTTAAAGCCTCATTAAAATGTGGATAAAGTCCATATATGGAATGGCAGCATTCAAAAGGTTGAAGTTGTATATCTGAGGTGGAGAAGATTTTAACAATTACGTTTGAATGTCAGTCGACTCATTTTGGTCACAGTTGATATTAACACGAGGGGAAAAAGGTATGGAGATGAGATTCATCCTGATGTTGGCCCGTCTTCCGGTCTCCTTGCTGTCTGCTGCGGTTATTGTGCGAGGCTTCAGGGGAGCATTAATAAATAAATGGATTACATGTTCTTCAATTGGAACTTTGGCTGCCGAATGAGTTGCTAAGGAGAGCTAAGTTGCGATTGAAAGCAACATTTGTTTATTTATGACATTTGTATATGTTCTTCTTTCTCTTCCTTGAAAGAACAACGTGGGAAGGAGACAAGATTTTTTACTCGCCCTGGTAGATAATAAATAGGACATGTTTTTGAAGACAGCTCGGATGGGGAGATTGCACGAATCTTAAGAAATTTACTTTTTCCGTACTGGATCAGATGCAGAAGGCGAAATAATTCCCTAAAAAAAAATCCCTAAAAAATAAAATTCCATAAAGCTACACAATGCAGTTCCACACAAGACTATTTCTGAAGCCTGTATTTATTTTATTTATTTATTTTATTTATTTACTTTATTTGTATACCGCAGTTTCTCAGCCCGTAGGCGACTCAACGCGGTTAACAACAAGAGCAAAAATTCAATGCTAACAACATAAACTATTTAAAAACAATTAACACCGTAATATACTAAGTAATTACACATCAATAGACAACACATTAACATCTCGTAACTAGAATCGTGATCCAACTCGTCATCCGTAATTCCGTTTTCCTATATTCATTATATTCATTGCACTGTTTATCCAAATGCCTGTTCAAATAGCCAGGTTTTCAGTTTTCTTCGAAACACCATTAACGAGGGGGCTGATCTAATGTCCATGGGAAGGGCGTTCCACAGCCAAGGAGCCACCACTGAGAAGGCCCTGTCCCTCATCCCCGCCAAACGTGCCTGTGATGCAGGTGGGATTGAGAGCAGGGCCTCCCCAGAAGATCTTAAAGTCCTAGTGGGTTCATAGGCGGAGATATGTTCGGATAGGTAACTTGGGCCAGAACCGTTTAGGGCTTTATAGGCCAACGCCAGCACTTTGAATTGAGCCCAGTAGCAAATTGGTAGCCAGTGGAGCTGGCGCAGCAGAGGAGTTGTATGCTCCCTGCGCCCCGCACCTGTTAGTATCATGGCTGCCGAACGTTGAACCAATTGAAGCTTCCGAGCAGTCTTCAGAGGCAACCCCACGTAGAGAGCGTTGCAGTAGTCTAGACGGGATGTAACCAGAGTGTGGACTACAGTGGCCAAGTCAGACTTCCCAAGTACTTAAAATGTTACAATTGCTTGGGAGAGGTCATCCCTCCTGTTTAAGGAGCTCCACTGGCTGCCTTTCATCTACCGGACCCAATTCAAGGTGCAGGTTCTTACCTACAAAGCCCTGAACGGTTTGGGACCCGCCTACCTGCGTGACCGCATCTCTGTATACGAACCCACACGATCTCTTCGATCATCTGGAGAGGCCCTGCTCTCGATCCCACCAGCATCGCAGGCGCGATTGGTGGGGATGAGAGAGAGGGCCTTTTTGGTGGTGGCCCCTCGACTCTGGAACTCACTCCCTAAGGACATCAGGCAGGCCCCAACCCTGGCAGTTTTCAGGAGGAGCTTGAAGACGTGGTTGTTCCAGTGTGCCTTCCCAGATTAACGATACCATAGAACTTTGTTCCTCTAAAGCAGTGTTTCTCAACCTGGGGGTCGGGACCCCTGGAGGGGTCGCGAGGCGGTGTCAGAGGGGTCACCAAAGACCACAAGAAAACACAGTATTTTCTAGAGCATGGCCATATAGCCCAAAAAAACCTACAACAACACAGTATTTTCTGTTGGTCATGGAGGTTCTGTGTGGGACGTTTGGCCCAATTCAATCGTTGGCAGGGTTCAGGATGCTCTTTGATTGTAGGTGTAAATCCCAGCAACTACAACTCCCAAATGTCAAGGTCTATTTTACCCAAACCCCACTAGTGTTTACATTTGGGCATATTGAGAATTCGTGCCAAGTTTGGTCCAGATCCATCATTGTTTGAATTCACAGTGCTCTCTGGATGTAGGTGAACTACAACTCCCAAAACTCAAGGTCAATGCCCACCAAACCCTTCCAGTATTTTCTTTTGGTCATGGGAGTTCTGTGTGCCAAGTTGATTCAATTCCATCGTTGGTGGAGTTCAAATCTCTTTGATTGTAGGTGAACTATAAATCCCAGCAACTACAACTCGCACAGGACAAAATCATACCCCCTCCAACCACCAGTATTCAAATTTGGGTGTATTGGGTATTTGTGCCAAATTTGGTCCAGAATGAAAATACATCCTGCATATCAGATATTTAAGTTATTCATAACAGCAACAAAACAATAGTTATGAAGTAGCAATGAAACTAATTTTATGGTTGGGGGTCACCATAACACAAGGAAGCATATTAAGGGGTCGTGGCATTAGGAAGGTTGAGAACCACTGCTCTAAAGCACTTTACATTTTTTAGGTCTGCTCATATGTCTTTCCACAAAAGCCACTATCACCTTTTCGTCCATGTTCAGCACTATTTCCAATTTTTCATTTTTACATTTGGCCTTCCAATAGTTTTAATTGCATGTTGTCTTATTGAAAATGTTATATGTTGATGTATTTATTTTATTTTATTTTTAACTGCTTGTATTGTTGTGATTATGCTGTATTGTTGTGTTTGGGCTCGGCCTCATGTAAGCCGCACCGAGTCCCTTGTGGAGATGGTAGCGGGGTACAAATAAAGTTAATAAATAAATAAATAAATAAATAAATAATAAAAGTCTATTTCAGGAGGCAAAATGAAGATGCTTTATTTGTGGGCTAGTCAGAGATTAGCAGGATGATCCTATGGATGTTAAATCCAAGCTAAGTTTCATGTACTTGAATAGGACTTATTCCCAAATTCTAGTAAAAGTTAGTGGGCTTCCAAATTATTTATTTATGTATTTATTTACCGTATTTATATACTGCCTTTCTCAGCCCAAAGGCGACTAAAGGCGGTTTACATTCGGCACAATTCGATGCCCCCCCCAACATACCTGTGCTGTCACTCGTTGGGCCTATAGCAGTTGGCTTTAGAATAGGACGTGCCCTTTGTGCTCAGCAGGAAGCCGGGGTGCTCGGCTGAGAGGCCCTAAGGATTTTCCTATACAGAGTCTTTAGAAGCTTGAAAGTCCTTTATTATTGCTTAAGTCTTCAACAAACAATCAAATACTTCTTAGATCTTCAACGAATTAAACAAATGCTTCTTAACTGAACATCGAGAAAACCAAAGTGCTCTTCCAGCAGGCACCAGCCATCCCCTCCCCAATGCCAGAGATACAACTTAATGCTGGAACATTAGAAAATGTTGATCATTTCCGCTCCCTTGGCACCCACCTCTCCACCAAAGTCAACATTAACACCGAAATACAACACTGCCTGAGTTCTGCGAGTGCAGCATTTTCCCGAATGAAGCAGAAAGTGGACATCCGTAGGGATACCAAGGTGCTTGTCTATAAAGCTATTGTCCTCCCAACCCTGCTCTATGCCTGCGAGATGTGGACTGTCTACAGACATCACATGCAACTCCTGAAACGATTCCATCAGCGATGCCTCTGGAAAATCCTGGAAATATCTTGGGAAGACAAGCAGACAAATGTCAGCGTGCTGGAAGAAGCAAAGACCACCAGCATTGAAGCGATGGTCCTCCGCTATCAACTCCGCTGGACCAGCCACGTTGTCCAGATGCCCGACCACCTTCTCCCAAAGCAGTTGCTCTACTCCAAACTCAAGAACGGAAAACAGAATGTTGGTGGACAGGAAAAGAGATTGAAAAATGGGCTCAAAGCCAACCTTAAAAACTCTGGCATAGACACTGGGAACTGGGAAGCCCGGGCCCTTGACCGCTCCAGCTGGAGGTCAGCTGTGACCAGCAGTGCTGCAGAATTCGAGGAGGCACGAGTGGAGGGTGAAAGAGAGAAATGTGCCAGGAGGAAGGTGTGTCAAGCCAACCCCAACCGGGACTACCTTCCACCTGGAAACCAATGCCTTCACTGTGGGAGAAGATGCGGGTCAAGAATAGGGCTCCACAGCCACCTACAAACCCACAAAAATAGTCATCAAGGAAGACCATCTTACTTGTCCAACGAGGCATCGCCTAAAGCAAAAAAACAAAACCAAAAAACAAAGGACAAAATATTTGCTTGGAAAAATATTTCTTTCTTTAAGAGGAAAACCCTTTTTGACCCCTCCCGGGCAATCTGTTTTCTAGGCTCTGCTGGTGTGGGCTCTACTCCTGGCTCCAAACTGCTTCTTGGGTCCCAAGTAGACCTACCAGCCAAGGTTTGTGTAGATTTTCCAGCTGGAGTCCTTTTGGATTTTCTCCACGAATGATGTGGATCTGTATCTTTAACCCCAACAAGGGTTGTGCTGTCAAACTGTTTTCCTTAGAAGCTTTAGGGCTGTTTCCCCCACATGTTGTGAGAAACGAAGCTTCTCTACAGGTGGGGAAAACTCACGTCCTGTAACTGGGCTTCCAAACTGAAAGACTGCCTGAAGTCTTTCTTTTCCCTCCCAGAGCTCTGGGGAAAGGGGCGGAACTAAAGAACAATGATGATTGACGGGTCATTGGCCCTATAATTGCAGAGCAAGGGAAACCACCTTATTGCGAAATGCACGGAACCTTGGAATACATGCAAACACTCAATAGAAAGAAAAGGAAGTAGGAGCTCCTGGTACAGCCGTGCCAGCACAATATCAATACAATTAGAAACATTAACATATAAAACATGAATTTATTCATTGTATTGTTGAAGGCTTTCATGGCCAGAATCACTGGGTTGTTGTAGGTTTCTTCGGGCTATATGGCCATGTTCTAGAAGCATTTTCTCCTGACATTTTGCCTGCATCTATGGCAAGCATCCTCACTACCTCTGAGGATGCTTGCCATAGATGCAGGCGAAACGTGAGGAAAAATGCCTCTAGAACATGGCCATATAGCCCGAAAAAACCTACAACAACCCAAATCCATCTTTGTTTGAGTCCACACTCCTCTCTGGATGTAGGTGAACTACAACTCCAAAACTCAAGGTCAATGCCCACCTAATCCTGCCAATAATTTATGTTGGTCATGGGAGTTCTGTGTGCCAAATTTGGTCCAGTTCCATTGTTAGTGGAGTTCAGAATGCTCTTTGATTGTAGGTGAACTAGAGCTAAAACTCCCTGTTGGGGGTCCTTGGTGGGTCACGACTTTTGCTGGCCATGGTCTAGAGGCATTCTCTCCTGACGTTTCACCTGCATCTATGGCAAGCAACCTCAGAGGTAGTGAGGTCTGTTGGAAATAGGAAAAAGGATTTATATTTCTCTGGAAAGACCAGGGTGGGAATGTGCGAACATTTTGCCCCACTGGGTTGTTGTAGGTTTTTTTTCCCCAGGCTATATGGCCATGGTCTAGAGGCATTCTCTCCTGACATTTCGCCTGCATCTAAGGCAAGCAACCTCAGAGGTAGTGAGGTCTGTTGGAACTAGGAAAAGGGTTTATATATCTGTGGAAAGACCAGGGTGGGAATCTGCAAACATTTTGCCCCACTGGGTTGTTGTAGGTTTTTTTCCCAGGCTATATGGTCATGTTCTAGAGGCATTCTCTCCTGACGTTTCGCCTGCATCTATGGCAAGCATCCTCAGAGGTTGTGAGGTTTGTTGGAACTAGGAAAAAGGAGTTTATATATCTGTGGAATGACCAGGGTGGGACAAAGGACTCTTGTCTGCTGGAGCTAGGTGTGAATGTTTCAGCTGACCACCTTGATTAGCACATAATGGCCTGACAGTGCCTGGAGCAAACTTTTGTTGAGAGGTGATTAGGTGTCCTTGTATGTTTCCTCTCTGTTGTTTCTCACAACATGTGGGGGAAACAGCCCTAAAGCTTCTAAGGAAAACAGTTTTACAGCTCAACCCTTGTTGGGGTTAAAGATACAGATCCACACCATTCGTGGAGAATTTATTCATTTCATGTTGAAATCATGTTGGAGAAGCGTCCATATCCGTGGAACCATGAATGATCAGGTCAATGTTATTGACTTTTCCTCAGACTGCTCTTTCTCCTCCTTTCTATACTTATCCAACACTACTTTGCACAACATGGTGTCACATGAGAGACAAAACGAGATCAAACCTAGATACCGCATGCTTGTGTGTGAGGGAACCATCCCACCCATTCCCCACAGGCCCATTAAGCTTCTGAACTGTTGTTTTCATGGGGGAAACAAATAAATAAAGGAAACCTTTGAAAGTCAAGCAAGTGCCTTCTAACGTGACCTTCCTGCAAGACTGCCCCATATTCACTGGTTGTCAGCACATGTTTGTTTGGAGTCATCTGTCAATGCCATCCGTCACTCCTCTGCTGTTCCCATCAGTCCTATTACCGAGGATCAGGAGAGAGTTGTGGACGTAGCCTGAAGGATCATTAAACCTCGGCTCTCAGGTAGGGCAGGTAGACCAGGTGGCCTGTTGTTATTTATAATAAAGAAACAACGCAGCAGAACTGCCTTGACAGAGGCCCATGAGGACCACGGAAAGGACAGGCTGAGGCATGTCACTGGTGAAGGACAGCGAAAAGTGGACTTCCTACTCCTTCACAAGCCACACGCAGAAGGATTTATTGAACATCTGTTCCGTACAGGGTTGGGAAGATTGATTAATTTAATTGCTCACACTTTGCTTAAGTAACAGTGGAATACTTAATGTCAGGCCTGAAGGATATTACAGTGGGTTTTCCTTGCACACCTTCTCTTTCAAGAGGTAGAGTTGGGCTCCTGCTATCCGTAAAACCCAAAGTGGGAAGGAATTCTACACATCAGGATGAGGCAGACACCATAGAGCAGTGTTTCTCAACCTGGGGGTCGGGACCCCTGAGAAAGAATAACGTTTCTGGAGTAATTCAATTACTTTTAAAGTAAGCACCGCACAATTAAACTTTTTTGAACCATATATAGTATAACCTAACCAGCCCATCTTGAAGGATAACCCAAAAGACTTTCTGTATATATTTCAGATTTCAATATTAATGTCAAAAAATACATAGGAGGAGGTTGAGGAGGAGGAGGATGATGAAGAGGAGGAGAAGGATGAGGATGAAGAGGAGGAGGACGAGGATGAAGAGGAGGAGGACGAGGATGATGAAGAGGAGGAGGAGGATGAAGAGGAGGAGGACAAGGAGGCCGAGGAGGAGGAGGATTCCAGAAATGTGTTTAAGAACTGGTCCAGGAGTCCAGAAGAGCCTTGACTCCCAATGTGACCATCATCCCACTTTCTTTGCTAGTTTCCTTGTACCCAGTATGCTCTATTATGCCAATTGTTTATTATGCCTTGTTGCTGTGTAATATCTCTATCACCTAAAAATTGGATAGGAAGAAATGTGGATTCTTATATACTTCAGAGTAAGGAGGAAGAGGAGGAGGAGGAGGAGGAAGAGGAGGAGGAGGAGGATGATGAAGAGGAGAAGGATGATGAAGAGAGGAGGATGAGGAGAATGATGATGATGAAGAGGAGGACGAGGAGGAGGATGGTGATGAAGAGGAGGAGGAGGAGAAGGAGGAAGAGGAGGAGGATGAAGAGGAGGATATGATGAAGAGGAGGAGGATGATGAGGAGGAGGATGAAGAGGATGATGATGAAGAGGAGGAGGAGGAGTATGAAGAGGATGATGATGAAGAGGAGGAGGAGGAGTATGAAGAGGAGTATGAAGAGGAGTATGAGGAGGAGGATGAAGAGGAGGAGGAGGATGAAGAGGAGGAGGAGGATGAAGAGGAGGATGAAGAGGAGGATATGATGAAGAGGAGAAGGATGAGGAGGAGGATGATGAAGAGGAGGATGAGGAGGAGGAGGATGAAGAGGAGGAGGAGGAGTATGAAGAGGAATATGAAGAGGAGGATGAAGAGGAAGATGAGGAGGAGGAAGAGAATGAAGAGGAGGAGGAGGAAGAGGATGATGATGATGAGGACTCCTCATCAAGTTTCCAAATTATAGCTTCTACAGGAAGGAAAGAATTTTAAAAAATGAATGTGGGAGAAATTGGAATTCTAAATCCATCAATCTGGACTTGTTGGTGAGAGTCGACTAAACCTTTGTCGTTAAAAATTGCCCATAACGAACTATCTGGATTTTACCCGTGGTGCCATGGTAAATCATTAATCTGATGAGGTTCGATCTCTCTTGTCTGGTGTGTTGGTAATTGTCTCTCTGTAATACGCTAGAAAGAGAGTTTGGCCTTCTGTCCTCTTTAAGGTAATTCCACCACCAGGCTGAGGCTGGAGATGAGATAAAGCTGCCGAGATTTATTGCATATTCAGGCGGTGTCTCCGAGAAAGGTGTTCTTGAAGTCCTTGGGAGGAAAAAAACAACACAAAAAAGGGATGTTAATGGAAAATAGCATTACCCATTAAGATGTTTCCTGTCCGTTCCATTGTTACTGTTATCCAAACTACACGAGATCTCTGGGTTAATCATGACCTCCACGATCTCAAGCCATGTGTGTGGTGCTTGCCTCCGGGATGATTTCACGGCAGCCTTTAATTTCACTGCAATATACAGATGACATACAGGAATTCAATTTTTTCCCACTGTTTTCGGTGGAAAGGCTGTTACAAAATCCCAAACCTTCAGAACAACTCCAATGCATTCTTTTTTGAGACTGCTGCAAATTTTATTCTTGAGAGTAGAAACCTTTAATTACGAGGGTTGAATGAAAAGTAATGCCTCCACCTGCATAACTCCTCAACAGATGGCAGTACTGGTATGCAGCAGGTACTGGCTTGTTCAGTAGACTCTCCTCTACAGTTCTATTTTGGTGGGAAGCCTTAGCATAGAATGGTTGTGTTGTGAAAGTACAAAGTATGGAGCCCTGCTCAGATGGTCGGTCAATGCGACTTAAGCAACGTGCAGTCATTGAATTCTTGACAGCAGAAGGTGTCACCCCAAAAGTAATGAAAAGTAATGCCTCCACCTTCATAACTCCTCAACAGATGGAGGTACTGGTATGCGGCAGGTACTGGCTTGTTTAGTAGACTCTCATCTACAGTTCTATTTTGACGGGAAGCCTTAGCATTGGACAGTTGTGTTGTTGAAGTGCAAAGTAATGCCTCCACCTTCGTAACTCCTCAATAGATGGCAGTACTGGCATGCAGCAGGTACTGGCTTGTTCAGTAGACTCTCCTCTACAGTTCCATTTTGACGGGAAGCCTTAGCATTGAACAGTTGTGTTGTTGAAGTGTAAAGTAATGCCTCCACCTGCATAACTCCTCAACGGATGGCAGTACTGGTATGCGGCAGGTACTGGCTTGTTCAGTAGACTCTCCTCTACAGTTCCATTTTGGCGGGAAGGCTTAGAAGAAAAAGCAATGCCTCCATTTTCATAACTCCTCAACAGATGGTAGTACTGGTATGCGGCAGGTACTGGCTTGTTCAGTAGACTCTCCTCTACAGTTCCATTTGGGCAGGAAGCCTTAGCATTGAACAGTTGTGTTGTTAAAGTGCAAAGTAATGCCTCCATCTTTGTAACTCCTCAACAGATGGCAGTACTTGTATGCAGCAGGTACTGGCTTGTTCAGTAGACTCTCCTCTACAGTTCCATTTTGGTGGGAAGCCTTAGCATTGAACGGTGGTGTTGTGAAAGTACAAAGTATGGAACCCTACACAGACGGTCAGTCAATGCGACTTAAGCAACGTGCAGTCATTGAATTCTTGACAGCAGAAGGTGTCACCCCAAAGGAGATTCATCAGAGAATGCAAGCTGTTTATGGGGATTGTGTATCGCTGGGCGAGTAAGTTTAAAGATGTTGAGGGAAGAAGTCGACACTCTGTTTCCGCAACCCATTGTGCACAGATCTTCCAATAGCTAAGCAAAGCAATAATGTGACCCACACGTTCTTGTGAAATGCCAATTAAGAACAATTATTGTCGAAGGCTTTCATGGCCGGAATCACTGGGTTGTTGTAGGTTTTTTCGGGCTATATGGCCATGTTCTAGAGGCATTCTCTCCTGATGTTTCGCCTGCATCTATGGCAAGCATCCTCAGAGGTAGGATGCTCTCTGAGGATGCTTGCCATAGATGCAGGTGAAACATCATGAGAGAATGCCTCCAGAACATGGCCATATAGCCCGAAAAAACCTACAACAACCCATGCTTGAAATTTTTCTCTGAGTGATAAAATGATTGTCCTGAATCAATCTGTCAACCTTTTGCTTGTGAAAGTCGGTGGTTGCTGTCACAGGACATCCAACTCTTTGTTTGTCACTCAAGTCAGATGCTCCCACCTCAATATCTTTAAACTTACCCGCCCAATGACACATGGTACTCATATCAACACAATCACCATAAACATCTCCTTGAGGGCCCTTACCATCCACTCCATCTCCAAAAAAATGTGGTAAGTGGTGACTGATTGCATCTATGCCAATAGGATTCCCAACGTACTGAACCTACTTTGGAGGTGGAGATCTTCTTTGTAAGTTTGTAATAAATTGGTCTGGATGCACTATTCCCTCTGACACGAATCAGCCTTCTATATCCCTGGAAGGAGGTCATAGATCTAGGGAAGTCATGCTCCCCATGCTCTATTCCACTTTGGTTAGACCACACCTGAAATATTGTGTCAAATTCTGGGCACCACAATTGAAGAGAGATATTGACAAGCTGGAATGTGTCCAGAGGAGGGCGACTCAAATGATCAAGGGTCTAGAGAACAAGCCCTATGAGGAGCGGCTTAAGGAGCTGGGCATGTTTAGCCTGAAGAAGAGAAGGCTGAGAGGAGATATGATAGCCATGTATAAATATGTGAGAGGAAGCCACAGGGAGGAGGGAGCAAGCTTGTTTTCTGCTTCCTTGGAGACTAGGACGCGGAACAATGGCTTCAAACTACAAGAGAGGAGATTCCATCTGAACACGAGGAAGAACTTCCTGACTGTGAGAGCCGTTCAGCAGTGGAACTCTCTGCCCTGGAGTGTGGCTGAGGCCCCTTCTTTGGAAGCTTTTAAACAGAGGCTGGGTGGCCATCTGTCAGGGGTGATTTGAATGCAATAGTCCTGCTTCTTGGCAGAATGGGGTTGGACTGGATGGCCCAGGAGGTCTCTTCCAACTCTAGGATTCTATGATTCTATGATTCTAGGTGTCTTGTGTCCAAATTTGGCGGCAATTTGTCCAGTGGTTTCTGAGTTATGTTAATCCCACAAACGCACACTACATTTTTATTTATATAGATAGTCTGTCCAATATAATTTTCAGAATCAGTACCACAAATCAAATCTAAAGTTGTCCAAAAACTGATTCGTAACCCTTTTGGTCCTAATGTTAGGGAGTGGTCCCTGGTCAAAGTGACGTTTGTTGATGTCACGGGTTCAAGGCTGGAATGCAGCAGTCAGCAATTCCTTGGTTCCTCAGTTGATGGTCAGTGAAGCATCACTCCGTCAAAGGTTAACCTTTTTGAAACATTCTTTTTTCAAAAAAAAGGAGGATTTATGGCTCAGTACAAGACGTGACTTTATTTATTTAATCCTAACAGCCCAGACCTCAATCCCCTTGGAAAGATTTGCTTTGATCATCCTTTATAACCGACTGTTTCAAATCTGATTTACAGGCAGACATTCCAGTTTAGATACGGGATCTTTAAATATTTGTCTTCCTTCTTATAAGTAATTTGCTTCGGTGCTGTTAAAGGCTGTAAATAATTAAGGCTACAGGCACTCATAATCTTCTTTTTTTGTGTGTGTTATTCTGTGAGATACTGTATATAATTTATCCCAACAATGCTTAAATCAGAACGAGGAGGGATTTAAACTCAGCCATGTTACTAATGTACAGTTCCTCTGACATAAAACCACAAAACTTGGGAACGAAAAGACTTTATATGAAGGCTTTCATGGCTGGAATCTCTGGGTTGTTGTAGGTTTTTTCGGGCTGTATGGCCATGTTCTAGAGGCATTCTCTCCTGACGTTTCGCCTGCATCTATGGCAAGCATCTTCAGAGGTAGTGACCTCACTAACTCTGAGGATGCTTGCCATAGATGTAGGCGAAACGTCAGGAGAAAATGCCTCTAGAACATGGCCATATAGCCCGAAAAAAAAAACCTACAACAACCCTATGAGTGACCTGTTTTCCACCTAACACTTTTCCACATAACTCCAAGATAACCTCTCAGATACTTGACCATTGCCTGGTTGGTGTGATGATCTGGATGAGGATGAAGAAGCTGAAGATCAGTCCTGACAAGACAGAGGTCCTCCATAGAATCCTAGAATCTTAGAGTTGGAAGAGACCTCATGTGCCATCCAGTCCAACCCCTTGCCAAGAAGAAGGAATATTGCATTCAAATCACTCATGTTTAACGTGTTGTCCACAAGGACTCCAAGATCTTTTGCATACATACTGCTCTTGAACCATGCGTCCTTCATTCTGAATCTTTGCATTTCATTTTTTCTGCCTAAGTGGAGTCTCTTGCATGTGTCCCTGTTGAACTTCATTTTCAAGACCTTAAGAGGCTGTGGGAGGCCCAAGGAATCATAGAATCAAAGAGTTGGAAGACACCTCCTGGGCCATCATCCAGTCCAACCCCATTCTGCCAAGAAGCAGGAATATTGCATTCAAATCACCCCTGACAGATAGCCATCCAGCCTCTGTTTCAAAGCCTCCAAAGAAGGAGCCTCCACCACACTCCAGGGCAGAGAGTTCCACTTCTGAACAGCTCTCACAGTAAGGAAGTTTTTCCTCATGTTCAGGTGGAATTTCCTTTCTTGTCTTTTGAAGCCATTGTTCCATTGCATCCTAGTTTCCAAGGAAGTGGAAAACAAGCTTGCTCCCTCCTCCCTGTGGCTTCCTCTCACATATTTATGCATGGCCCTCACCATGTCTCCTCTCAGCCTTCTCTTCTTCAGGCTAAACATGCCCAGTTCCCTAAGTCGCTCCTCATAGGGCTTGTTCTCCAGAGCCTTGATCATTTTAATCACCCTCCTCTGGACACATTCCAGCTTGTCAATCTCTCTCTAGAATTGTGGTGCCCAGAATTGGACACAGTATTCCAGGTGTGGTCTAACCAAAGCGGAATAGAGCATGGGGAGCATGACTTCCCTAGATCTAGACACTAGGCTCCTCTTGATGCAGGCCAAAATCCCATTGGCTTTTTTTGCTGCCACGTCACATTGTTGGCTCATGTTTAACTTCCTCCCCACGAGGACTCCAAGATCTTTTTCACACGTACTGCTCCAGGTCAATTGCAGACTCGACCGATGTATAGGGTGGCAACCAGTGCTCAATAATAGGGTTACACTCCCCCTGAAGACACAGATTTGCAGCTTGGGGGTCCTCTTAAACTCAGCGCTAACGTTGATATGCAGGTGTTGGCAGTGGCTGGGATGGCCTTTGCACAATTAAAGCTCATGCGCCAGCTGCGATCATACCTCATGAAGTTTGACTTGGCCACCGAGGTCCATGCCTTAGCTACCTCTAGATTGGACTACTACAACACAATTTATATGGGGCTGCCCTTGAAGACTGCCCAAAAATGTCAATTGGTCCAACGATCGGCAGCCAGACTGCTACCAGGGAGCGAATTACAGGGAGTGGTCTACTCTCCTATTTAAGGAGCTCCATTGGCTGCCATTCATTTTCCGGTCCCAATTCAAGGTGCATGTTCTTACCTACAAAGCCCCGAATGGTTTGGGACCTGCCTACCTGCGTGACCACATTTCCTTCTACGAACCTCCACAATCCCTTTGATCTTCCGGAGAGGCTTTTCTCTCGCTCCTGCCCTTGGCGCAAGCGCAACTTGTGGGGACGAGGAAGAGGGCCTCCTCTGTGGTGGCCCCTTGGCTCTGGAACTCGCTTCCCCAGAGAAATTTGGCAAGCCCCCACCCTGGCAGTCTTCAGGAAGAGCCTAAAAACTCAGCTGTTCCAGTGTGTTCTTGTGGGTTTTTTCGGGCTATAGGGCCATGTTCTAGAGGCATTTCTCCTGACGTTTCGCCTGCATCTATGGCAAGCATCCTCAGAGGTAGTGAGGTCTGTTGGAATTAGGAAAAGGGGTTTATATATCTGTGGAATGGCTGGGGTGGGGCAAAGAGCTCTTCTCTGCTGGAGCTAGGTGTGAATGTTTCAGCTGACCACCTTCATTAGCATTTGAAGGCCTGGCTGAGCCTGGGAAAATGTTTTGTTGAGAGGTATTAAGATGTGCCTGGTTGTTTCCTCTCTGTTGTTTTGCTGTTGTAATTTTGGAGTTTTTTAATACTGGTAGCCAGATTTTGTTCATTTTCATGGTCTCTTCCTTTCTGTTGAAATTGTCCACATGCTTGTGGATTTCAATGGCTTCTCTGTGTAGTCTGACATGGTGGTTGTGAGAGTGGTCCAGCATTTCTGTGTTCTCGAATAATATGTTGTGTTCAGGTTGGTTCCCCAGGTGCTCTGCTGTGGCTGACTTCTCTGGCTGAAGTAGTCTGCAGTGCCTTTCATGTTCCTTGATTCGTGTCTGGGCAATGCTGCATTTGGGGGTCCCTATGTAGACTTGTCCACAGCTTCATGTGCCCCACCCCAGCCATTCCACAGATATATAAACCCACTTTCCTAATTCCAACAGACCTCACTACCTCTGAGGATGCTTGCCATAGATACAGGTGAAACGTCAGGAGAAATGCCTCTAGAACATGGCCCTATAGCCCGAAAAAACCCACAAGAACCTAGTGATTCCAGCCATGAAAGCCTTCGACAATACATTCTTCCAATGTGATTTCAATGAATGAACAACAATCCCTGACCTTGACCAAACCCTACATAAAATCTCTCCAGGCGCACTTTATCTCACCAAATTTGGTCCAGTGAATGAAAATATATCCTGCATATCAGATATCTGCAATATGATTCATAACAGGAGCAAAATTACATGGTTAGGGGTCACCACAACATGAGGAACTGTATTAAGGGGTCACGGCATTAGGAAGGTTGAGAAACACTGATGTAGGGGAAGGTAAAGGTAAAGGTAGTCCCCTGACATTAAGTCCAGTCGTGTCCGACTCTGGGACTCTGGTGCTCATCTCCATTTCTAAGCCGAAGAGCCAGCGTTGTCCGTAGACACCTCCAAGGTCATGTGGCCGGCATGACTGCATGGAGCGCCGTTACCTTCCCGCCGGAGCGGTACCTATTGATCTACTCACATTTGCATGTTTTCGAACTGCTAGGTTGGCAGAAGCTAGGGCTGACAGTGGAAGCTCACGAAACAACAGCAGTATTTGGTATCAGGACTTCATAACGATGCCAGTCTTCTGTCAGAATCACAACCAGCGTGTGTATCTTTCTCTCTGGATGTAAGTAAGTGTGGGACTGTCTTCTTGGAAACGGACTCTTCTGTCAAATCCATTCGAAGCTGAGAGAAGCCTTGCCTGCTCTCTCTGAGAGATGCCTGTCTGTCCACGCATCTGACCACGCAACAATACATCCTCCTGCCACAATGACGACGGCGGGTTCAGATAGTCAAGGCCAGCGCCAGGTGCCTCTGTTGCTTGTATCCTTCTACATCAGTCATACTGTAAGGAGCAGACAATTAATTCTGGAGCAAAATTGAAAGTCAGAGGCAGAGTGTGAAAGAACAGAATGACAATAATAAAGTACCCCTGCCTCGCATTAATCTCCCTCACTTCAGGGCTGTCAGAGGCAGCCCAGCGGTGACTAATGCCAAGGTTTGCATACCGTGGTCACAGGCACCGAACAAACGGCAAGCTCCCTTTACAGCGATCCGCACAGTCCGCTTTGTTGGGTTTGTGACTCCTGTGGAATCTCTGGGAAAACCAAGCAGCCGGTCATAGGGAGCGGGACCCCGGGTTCTTTCATAGAATCCTAGAGTTGGAAGAGACCTCATGGGCCATCCAGTCCAACCCCATTCTGCCAAGAAGCAGGAATATTGCATTCAAATCACCCCTGACAGATGGCCACCCAGCCTCTGCTTAAAAGCCTCCAAAGAAGGAGCCTCCACCTTCACTGCTGAACGGCTCTCACAGTCAGGAAGTTCTTCCTCATGTTCAGATGGAATCTCCTTTCTTGTGGTTTGAAGTCATTGTTCCATTGCGTCCTAGTCTCCAGGGAAGCAGAAAACAAGCTTGCTCCCTCCTCCTCCCTATGACTTCCCCTCACATACTTATACATGGCTATTATGTCTCCTCTCAGCCTTCTCTTCTTCTGGCTAAACATGCCCAGCTCTTTAAGCCACTCCTCATGGGGCTTGTTCTCAAGACCCTTGATCATTTGAGTCTCCCTCCTCTGGACACATTCAACTTGTCAATATCTCTCTTCAGTTGTGGAGCCCAGAAATGGACACAATATTCCAGGTGTGGTCTAACCAAGAATATGGCGTCCAATTCTGGGCAACATAATGGAAGACAGATATTGACAAGCTGGAATGTGTCCAGAGGAGGGCGACTCAAAGGATCAATGTCTTCCCATCGTGGACCTATTGACCACTTTTGCTCTGCCCCCTTCAAAACACAGGACAATTAAAAGAAACAGAGCCTTAAAGGGAGTTAAACTAACTTCTCTGGACAGGCTCAGCCAGGAGTGGTTGAATGATGACCGTTGCTGGGTGATTTGGAACACCAAGGTTCAAGTAACACCTGATGTTTGCCAAGACAGTTGTGTTCCATTGCTTTTTTAAACAAACATAATTACTAGGCATGTGCGATCCATGAAAAAATGGTTCTAAACTCCTACCAAAAATTGGGGGTGCTGGTGACAGGGAGCTCTGGCATGGTCTGGTCCAGAAGTTCATGAAGAGTCGGAAGCAAATAAACGAATAAACAACAACAACAAATTTCATTTCTAAAGAACTTACAAATTTTGGGTGCTGAAAATTTTGGAACTTTATGAAATTTATGAATATTTTTAAGTATTTCATTAATGACTTTTTTGTCCTGCGGGAGCAACATCCTGTAGCACATGTTGCTATTGTTTTCAATGAATATCTGTGGGTGCCAGAAACAATATCATACGAAAGCTGACTGGCGCAACCTGGGGATCACAACCAGACACAGTGAAGACATCTGCCCTCGCGCTATGTTACTCTGCTGTTGAGCATGCATGCCTAGTGTAATTTCTCCAGTGGTGTATGGCGCAGACACCCCAGTTTTCTGTGTGCCCGGGGGGAGTCTCTCATTTAGTATCAGCCAAATTGGACAGCCAATCCTCTCACACCAGAAGTGACTTGCAGATTCTCAAGTCTCTCCTGACACGACAAAAAAAAAGCCATTGGTTGAGGTTCTGGGTTTGAGCCTGCCACTTTTGGACTCTCGCTTGCTGAGGTGTTCCAGCGAGTGTCTCTGTAGATCTTAGAAAACTATTTCTTGATTTAAGTCCTTGAGGTGCTGGCTGATACCCAAACAGGGGGTGGGCTGGAGATGTCACTGCCTTGGCCCTTTCACTATTGGCTGCTACTTCCCGGCAGATGTCAGGTGGTGCAATACCGGCTGTGCTGTTGCACGTTGGGCCTGTGCATAAGACTGTAGACAGGACATAAATTCTGTGTGCCCAACGGGATGCCGGGGCTGCCTCAGATTAAAGGCCTTTGGATTTCCTTAAAACAGAGTCTTTAGATTGCTTAAAGGTTCAACAAAGTTCTTCATTAATGAAATCAAACAGGAACTTCAAGGTTTTCTTGATAAAATATTAGTTCTCTCAATCTTGTCCACAGGGGACAGGTACTATCTTCATGACTGGTATTTTAACTAATGGGGAAATCCTTAACTTCTAATCTGGGCAGTCTGTCTTTGCCTCTGTTGGTGTGGAGCCCCTGCACCCGGTACCAACTGCTTCTGGCTTCTGCGAGTGACCCTTACCAAGCAGACCTTTGTAGACTTCCAAGGGAAAAGGTGTTCAGGTTTCTGTGATGGCTGGCTGAAGGGCTGTGGGACCGGATTCCCTCAGCAAAGGAGCTGTAAGGCTGTATATCTCCCGGCCAAGCCGTAGAGCCTTTTCTCCCGGCCAAGCTATGGGACCTTTCTCCCCGGCCAAGCTGTAAAGCTGTATATCTCCCGGCCAAGCCGCAGAAGACAAAGCTTTCCACAGGAGCCCTTGACTTCATGTCTCTGCCTTGGTCCTTTCCCTATTGGCTGCTACTTCCCGGCAGATGTCAGGTGGTGCAATACTGGCTAAGCAGTGTAATTTCTCCAGTGGTGTAGGGCACAGACACCCCAGTTTTCTGTGTGCCCAAGGGGGAGTCTCTCATTTGGTATCAGCCAAATTGGACAGCCAATTCTCTCACACCAGAAGTGACTTGCAGATTCTCAAGTCTCTCCTGACACAACAAAAAAAAAAGCCATTGGTTGAGGTGCTGGGTTTGAGCCTGCCACTTTTGGACTCTTGCTTGCTGAGGTGTTCCAGCGAGTGTCTCTGTAGATCTAAGAAAACTATTTCTTGATTTAAGTCGTTGACGTGCTGGCTGATACCCAAACAGGGATGAGCTGGAGATGTCTCTGCCTTGGTCCTTTCACTATTGGCTGCTACTTCCCGGCAGATGTCAGGTGGTGCAATACCGGCTAGACCAGTGGTTCTCAACCTGGGGTCCCCAGATGTTTTTGGCCTACAACTCCCAGAAATCCTAACAACTGGTAAACTGGCTGGGATTTCTGGCAGTTGTAGGCCAAAAACATCGGCGGATGTCAGGTGGTGTGATACTGGGTAGACAGTGTAATTTCTCCAGTGGTGTAGGGCGCAGACACCCCGTGATAATGTGGCATGTCTCATTAAGAGCCACATCCACTGTTTTAGTGTGGTGAGATGTGTTCCACACTCGGCATGCATACTCAGCCGCAGAGTAGCATAGCACAAGGGCAGATGTCAATATCTTAGGTGTGAGATGGGGAAAGGGTAAAGTATTGCATTGGACAGGAGAGTACAGAGCAAGCAGACTAAAACTAATGTGTGAATGAGTGAGGCTTCCATGGGAAAAGGAAAACATGCCACTCCTCCTCTGACTGTATTTTCTGTGCCAAAGAAAAGCCAAAATCTACTCTGTGAAGACTTTCCCTCCTTATCAGCGTTTCAAGGCTATCTCTCCATTGTTTAGATAGCAGAAATAACTCTCCTATCCAATTCCTTCTTTTATTGCATGTGAGATCCCACACATGCTGGGAGATTTGGATTTGGGAAGTCGGCCTTTTCATTTTTTTTGGTTGACACTTTTATTTCTCTGCAAACGGTGGGAGAAGATTCCCACACATAGCTAAGATAGAATTGCCCGGGTACGCTGTCCTCCCACCCCACTTTGTTTATTGGGTAGATGCAGATTAGGGAGCAGCAAAGGGAAGCCTCTTTCCAGGGCCACCACGTCTAGGGAGGGAGCCCTATTTTACCCAGGGGAGAGCTGGGGGGGGGGGGGGGGGGGTCGTATCGTATTGCGCCAGTAAGGAAACATGCATTAGCAACTGTATTACACCAGGATATCAGCCTGTTTAGTATTTTACAGTCCTACTACTCTCCTGGGAAAGAAACATGTTTTAGGCTCATGTTGATCTTTCATTGTCAAATACTTCTCAGAGAAAAACAACAGATTCTTGCCCGAAATTGCAAACATTGCTTGCTTTTCAGCAATACGTAGCACATGCAATGCCTGCCTTATTTCTACCATAGGGTTTCGCTTTGAAGCATTAGACAGATAAATCAGTAGCATGACATATAGGTTATTTATTTATTTACTCTGTTTCTATCCTGCTCTTCTCTACTCAAGGCGGCTTTACAAATGGCAACTATTTTAGAGAACAAAAAATTAGATACATTTAACTTAATAATTTAAAAATTATAATTAAAATTCACCTTGAAATATATAAACATTATAATCATGCCATCCACAATCGTAATCCGGGGCATTTTCAAAAATCATGGCACGTATTTCGTACTTATTTTTGCACACCAAAGGCTACACCCCAGAACCATGGAGCCCCCAGTGTTCCCTCTGCGGTCAGGAGTTCCCTTGATGTAGGAAACCATGAAAATGAACAAAATCTGGCTACCCATATTAAAAAAACCTCTAAAATTACAGGATTTTCTGAGAGGAAACGATCAGGGACAGCTAATCACCTCTCAACAAAAGATTCCCCCAGGCACTCCTAAAAAACTGCCAGGCCATCAAATGCTAATCAAGGTGGTCGGTTGAAACATTCACACCTAGCTCTAGCAGACAAGAGTTCTTTGTCCCACCCTGGTCATTCCATAGATATATAAACCAATTTTCCTAGTCCAACAGACCTCACAATCTCTGTGGATGCTTGCCATAGATGCAGGCAAAATGTCAGGAGAGAATGCCTCTAGAACAGGGGTCCTCAAACTACGGCCCGCGGGCCACTTCCGGCCCGCCAAGGGCACTTATCCAGCCCACGGAGGAGGAGCACCCCCCCCACACACACACAGTGCCTTGGCTGGCTCACGATATCCATCAGGCCCGATGGGCAGCGTGAGCTAGCCAAGGGCAGCTGCTCTGTGCGGCCTACTCACGCGTAAAGCACCTCGCGGTGCTGCTCTTCCCTTGGCAGGCTCACGCTATCCGTCAGGCCCGATGGGAAGCGTGAGCCAGCCAAGGGAGGCTGCCCCGGTGTTCCATGCAGTCATGCCAGCCACATGACCTTGGAGGTGTCTACGGACAATGCCGGCTCTTCGAGTTAGAAATGCAGATGAGCACCACACCCCAGAGTCAGACACGACTGGACTTCATGTCAGAGGAAAACCTTTAACTAGGAAAATTGTGGAAGGTCCAGGGTGGGAGAAAGAACTCTTGCCTGTTGGAGGTCGGTGTGAATGTTTCAATTGGCCACCTTGATTACCATTTCATAGCCTGACCGTTTTTAGGGAGAGTCCTTTGTTGAGAGGTGATTAGCTGGCCCTGATTGTTTCTTGTCTGGAGTTCCCCTGTGTTTGGGTGTTGTTCTTTATTTACAGTTATAATTTTAGAGGTTTTTTAATACTGGTAGCCAGATTTTGTTCAGACTAGAAATAGGACGATTCCCCATTCTCTGCTCCTGAAATTACTGCCTAAAGAGGGCGAGAAAGAACCCCCTCCCTCGAAGGGCCCTTCCACACCGCAAAATAATAAATCTGCAATGTGCATAGGAATTTTTTAATTGATTTTTTTAAAAAAATAGTCTGGCCCTCCAATGGTCTGAGGGACAGTGAACTGGCCCCCGGTTTAAAAAGTTTGAGGACCCCTGCTCTAGAACATGGTCATATAGCCCCAAAAAACCTACAACAACCCAGTGATTCTGGCCTTGAAAGCCTTCGACAATATTTTGCCCTACTACTTATATTCATAGGAGCCCCCGGTGGCGCAGTGGGTTAAACCCCTGTGCCGGCAGGACTGAAGACCGACAGGTCGCAGGTTCGAATCCGGGGAGAGGCGGATGAGCTCCCTCTATCAGCTCCAGCTCCTCATGCGGGGACATGAGAGAAGTCTCCCACAAGAATGATAAAAACATCAAATCATCCGGGCGTCTCCTGGGCAAAGTCCTTGCAGACGGACAATTCTCTCACACCAGAAGTGACTTGCAGTCACTCCTGACACGACAAAAAAAAAACTTATATTAATTCCTTTGCTGGATTTTCTGGATTTCCATAGAGAGGCAATTGTTTCCACCATCCACAGGCTTGCTATCTCTGAAAAATCTCTGCTCAGTTTCTCTCCTTCCAAGGGGGATATCATTAAAATATATATTAATGATACATATTATTGTCGTCCTTCCCAAACAATGGTTCCTCTGCTAAGGTTGCAGGGTTATACTCTCCTTGGGCTGGAAGAGGGAAGCAGGAGAAGCAAACAAATCACACAAACACACAAACATGTTTGTTTTCCCTGTTCTTTTCCCTCATATCACACATGCCTGCAGCTTTAGCAGATCAGCCATGGTAGGCAAAGCACAAGAAGTCAGGAGCTGTCAATGGAAGCAGAATTGTTCAAAAGTTCTGAATAAATCATTGGTGCTTCAGCCAGGCATCCTCAGCTGACCTACATGCGGTAGATGCAATTATGTCAGTGCTAAGTAGTACTCTTAGGCACCTTGTTTTTATCTCTTTCAGATTTTATGCTTGGGAAGTTCATCTTTCCCTTTAATGTTGTTAACATAAAGGGGGGGGGCTTGTTCTGTCACGCGCTGGGCCTGTAACAGCTGTACTTTTTCTATAGGACGTATACTTTAAGCCCAGCGGGAAGCCAGGGGGCCTCAAAGAGAGGTTCTCGGGGATTTTTCTGAAGTGATGGTCTTTAGAGTCTTTGATGATGCAACAAAGTCTTTATTATGGAACAAACAACAACTCTTCAATGGTTCAAACAACACTTCAAAGCTTTCTTAGTCTAGTCCTCAATGGACTGGTACCTGACTTTGATTAACTGAACTTTCTCTGTAGGAAAAACCCTTTTTAACCTCTCCCAGGCTGCTTTCTATCTATGCCTCATCGGTATGGGACCTACTACCGATCCCAAATGCGTCTGGGTATCAAGTAGACCTACGAGCCGAGGCTTGAAGATATTTCAGCTGGAGTTCCGTGGATCTGTAAGGCTGTTCTCCCTTCGAGAATTCTCAGAAAACTTCAGGGTTGTTTCCCCTCTGATTGCTCTGAGGATGAGAGGCTGGGAACTCTCAGCCAGAGCTTTTAAGACCTTTCTCCTGGAATTTCTGCTTCTGTATTGCCTGGGATGGAATCCCACTGGAGCATTGCAGCACACCCAAATACCTGGGAGGAGTCACTCTGGACCGTGCCCTGACCTACAAGAAGCACTGCCTGAACATCAAGCAAAAAGTGGGCGCTAGAAACAATATCATACGAAAGCTGACTGGCACAACCTGGGGATCACAACCAGACACAGTGAAGAAATCTGCCGTTGAACTGTGCTACTCTGCTGTTGAGTGTGCATGCCCAGAGTGGAACACATCTCACCACGCTAAAACAGTGGATGTGGCTCTTAATGAGACATGCCGCATTATCACAGGATGTCTGCGCCCTACACCACTGGAGAAATTACACTGTTTAGCCGGTATTGCACCATCTGACATCTGCCGGGAAGTGGCAGCCAATAGTGAAAGGACCAAGGCAGAGACATCTCCAGCTCATCCCCTGTTTGGGTATCAGCCAGCACGCCAACGACTTAAATCTAGAAATAGTTTTCTAAGATCTACAGAGACACTCGCTGGAACACCTCAGCAAGCGAGAGTCCAAAAGTGGCAGGCTCAAACCCAGAACCTCAATCCAAGGCTGATACCCAATGAGAGACTCCCCCCTGGGCACACAGAAAACTGGGCGACTTGGAAGGCGCTGAACAGACTGCGCTCTGGCACCACGAGATGCAGAGCCAACCTTAAGAAATGGGACCACAAAGTGGAATCCACAACGAAGAAGAGCAGACCACTGACCACCTGCTGCAATGCACCCTGAGCCCCGCCACATGCACAATGGAGGACCTCCTTGCGGCAACACCAGAGGCACTCCAAGGGGACAGAGACTGCTCAAAGGACATTTAATCAACTGCCAAGCTTGCAAACTTTGTGTTTTGTCTGTTTGTTTGTTTGTTTGTTTTGTTAAAAATGTAATACAAATGTCTGGTTGCTGATGACACGATAAATAAATAAATATCTAAGCATTACATTACATCTAAGCATATAAGGAGTTGGTTTTTAAAGAAAAATAATAACCTTGTGATAGAGTTAGTTCTTGGCTAGGGATATACCTAAAAGTTGTGCAGCTGCTGTAGGGTAACTTTGGAAAAAGAGCAGACTTTTCCATACTTGAACCACCAACACAACTACAGCTGCAGAAAGCAACATGGTGTTGGTGTCAATAGAGTGGCAACCTAGATGATCTTATCTATCCTGTCTTGACAGTTTTTTCATTCTGCAATTTCAGGTGCGAAGTGGGTCACCCATCACAGCATGCAAATTCTAATTGCGAGTATCCGAGTCCATCATTTTATATGTTGACGACTTTTAATGTACTTTAAATTTTGTAAGGGTTGATAAAACCCAATGTTTTCCTATTTAATTCCCTTTCTAGCTGTGTAATGAAACATTGCAACATTTTGTGTTTTTGGCAGGAGGAGTTTATTATTTTTTGTGTACGGTGTGAATTGGAAATTTGATCGGCAGAGGAAGCTGCAATCCAACGTTAAACTATAGATTTGCAAGCAGATTGATGCAACAAATTGTTAGCAAATAGCAGTTTGCAATTTGATGCTAATTAGACATAAAGCAAATATGTGCCACGACAAATTAACAGCAAAGCATACTGCAGAGGATTATCATGTGCTGGCAATGAGGCTGCCTGGCTTCCCTCTTTCCACCGGAGTGGCTTGAGCCAACTTTCATCCATAGGAAACCGATCGCCGTCCCAACTCCCCCCCCCTCCCCAAACCTGGTAAAATGCTTGCAATGCCATATCTAAAATATTTAACCTTGCGTTTTAATCCTAGGGAATTTCGTTCCTTGTGCCTCCCTGCTTCTATATTGATAACTGGTTTTCTTGCAAGAGAAATCTCATAAACTTCAACACAAACAAGTCAAGAGAAAGTCCTCTCTTACATCACTGTGAGCGTGAGAACTGTGGATTCTGATGGTTCCTTTTTAATGGGAGGGTCAACCATTTGTTTCATTGGGGAGAGAAAAGTTTTAAGATTGAAAAAATCTTAATGAATAATAACTGGAAGAGTTATCATCAGGGTGAATATTGATAGATTGGCAACAACAACAACAACACTTTATTTATATACTGCTGTATCCCCCCGAGGGGACTCAGAGCGGTTTCCAAGTAACATCATCAATAGCCGTTCTCAAAGGCTTGTTGAAACCACCAGGTCTTTAAGCTCTTACAAAAGGAGGGGAGGGATGGGGCCTGTCTTATTTCCCTTGGAAGGGCCTTCCAGAGGCAGGGTGCCACCACCAAGAAGGCCCTCTCTCTCGTCCCCACCAACTGTACTTGTGATGGCTGTGGGAGCCTCCCCGGAAGATCTTAAAGTTTGCACAAATAGCCTCTGAGTTTTGAGTCTCTCTCATTTTTTTGGATTTACTCATCTTTAATTCAAGCAAACATGGCCCAGACACTTCCACATCCTTTTCCTCCTCTTATTTGGAATTTTCTCATATTTAATAATATGTTTATGGCAGACACAAAGTGGATATTAGAGTGTGCATTTCGGGAAAAATCCCAAAACCCTAATATTAGGAGTGTGCATTTCGGGCAGGGATCCTTAAAGGTTGTGAGGTCTCACAACCTCTGAGAATGCCTTTAGCCATAGATGCAGGTGAAACATCAGGAGAGAATGCTTCTAGAACATGGCCATATAGCCCAAAAAACCTACAACAACCCAGTTATTACAGCCATGAAATCCTTCGAGAATAGATTGAAAGAGATTATCCCATGGGGACTCAAGGGAGTCAAGCTATCCCTTGACCCCTCCCTTCCCCTTACCACTCCAAAGCAAAAGTTAAAAATTAAAGAAACACCCCAAAAGCCCTTTTAAAAACACCCCCCATATAATGCATGCCCATTCTCCTCAATTTCCTAGGGAAATAGGGGGAAAAGGAAAAGTATTGGAGCAAAAAGAAAGGCAAAAAGCAATCCAAATGAGAGAGTACAACCAATGAAGAGCTGGACAGTAGGCATGCGCAATCCATGGTTCTAAATGCTTCTAAAGTTCTTACAAAACTAAAGTTCTGGTAGTGAAAATTCTAACAAAACTTTCAAAATTTCATTATAAATGGCAGTTCCTAATTGGTTCTGTCATAAAATAATAAATAATGAAATAATAATGAATTTTTGAAAGTTTTGTTAGAGTTCTGAAATTTTCACCACCAGAACTTTAGCAACACTGTAGAAACAAAGCACCAGCGCCCCCTAGTTTTCACCACCCCAGAATTTTAGTTTTGTAAGTGCTTTAGAACCATTTAGAACAGCGGTTCTCAACCTGGGGGTTGCGACCCCCAAGGGGGTCGTTTGGCCATTTCGGAGGGGTCGCGAGGCCACCTCCTTTGGCCCCGGCCCCCAAGGCTTTGGCCCCGTCCCTCAAGGCTTTTCACAAGGCCAGGCCTCACACAAAGCCACCCTCACCTGCCTCATGCTCTCGCCGGCCGGCAAGGGCAAGAGCAAGGCGAGGGCTCCTTTGCGTGAGGCCTTGCCTTGCGCAAAGCCTCCCTTAATTGCCTCATGCTCTCAAGAATAATTTTATGGTTGGGGGTCATCACAACATGAGGAACCATATTTAGGGGTCATGGTGTTAGAAAGGTTGAGAACCACTGATTTAGAAGCATGGATTGCACATGTCTACTAGGCAGCAGCAAAGCAAAGCATTGAAACAATGGCTTCTCAAAGCATATTATTTGAGAACACAGAAATGCTGGGCCACTCTCACAACCACCATGTCAGGCTACACAGAGAAGCCATTGAAATCCACAACCATGTGGACAATTTCAACAGAAAGGAGGAAACCATGAAAATGAACAAAATCTGGCTACCAGTATTAAAAATATCTAAAATTACAAAAGCAAAACAACAGAGAGTAAACAATCAGGCACATCTAATCACCTCTCAACAAAAGATTCCCCCAGGCACTGCCAGGTCATCAAATGCTAATCAAGGTGGTCATTTGAAACATTCACACCTAGCTCCAGCAGACAAGAGTCCTTTGTCCCAACCTGGTCATTATTCCACAGATATATAAACCCCTTTTCCTAGTTCCAACAGACCTCACTACCTCTGAGGATGCTTGCCATAGATGCAGGCGAAACGTCAGGAGAAAATGCCTCTAGAACATGGCCATATAGCCCGGAAAAACCTACAACAACCCAGTGATTCCGGCCATGAAAGTCTTCGACAATACAAAGTTTTGGATACTGGAGAACATGTCATTAATATATTTTCTATCTCATTATATGCGTTACTCTACCAGTTTTCTTTCTTTTTCTTTTCCTTTTAACTTGCTATTCATGAAATCCAAATAGTGAATTCATAATTTGGAGAACAACGTGGGCCCAAAATGCATACTGACATTGGGCAACTATCAAGACAATGTCCTTCTGATAATCACAGTGCACATTATAAATTCTTTAATGCTCTTTATGGTTGCATCGTCTCCCATTTCAGAGCGTATACAAAAAATATATGCTTATTTGTGATTCAAATGATTTAACTTTGTCTTACAAATGATTGGGGCTTTTATGTCCGTACAGAACACATGAAATACGACATTAAAAAAAAAGTTAGAAACATCCAAACATTTCTATGAGAAAGGATGAAGGGCGGACAAGTAAATTATTTACAAGTTAGTTACTCAATTTTTTAGAATTAGTAAAGGGAATTCTCCAGACAGTTGTGAGAAAGATCAATAACAAGTTTTCTTACAAAATCTTTTTCATGTAGAAAAAGTCTGACAACATAGTACAAAAGATTTACCCAAAGGGAGGGGAGGGCGGAGGAGCCAAGGCACTTCACCGCAAAGTGCGCCGCAAGTTTTGCAAACCTTTTTTTCTTGTGGTCTGTAACGCATACTGGCAAACAAACAGGACATATTGCATGTGTGGAATGAGAGGAGTGGGAGGTGAGACTGCAATGGATGGCCTTCTCACACATTCCTTGTGCCTTCTGCATACATCTGACCAGTAGCCGCTATTGGATGTCTGCATCGTGTCCAGGAATATCTGGTCCCTAAAAGTTGAGAAATGCTCCAGGGTTGGAGTGAACAGCTGGGCCAGTTCTGGTTTGAATCACTCTCATTGTACACACAAACCAGTGCAGCCAATGTGTCACAAAAAATTAATGTGCAGATTTTATAAATGTGAATTTAATATTTATTTATTTATTTATTTATTTTATTTATTTGGGGTTCTTTTACCCCGCCCTTCTCACCCCGAAGGGGACTCAGGGCGGCTTACACAAGCAAAGGCACAATTTGACGCCTGCATCATAAAACAATCATACACAAAATTACATCAATTCACAGTTGACAACTTTTCATGCATTATAACCATAAAATCAATAAAATCAATAAAACCAAATACAAACCCAATTTCTCCTCTTACACGGTCAGCATTCGTTAACTCATAGATCTAGTTTTATGTTCCACTTCATCAATCCTGTTGGTCTTACTCGCCTGATTGTCTGATTTAATTGCCAGAGTGCCCAAAGGCCTGGTCCCATAACCAAGTCTTCACCCTCCTCCTAAAGGCGAGGAGGGATGATGATGCCCTGATTTCCCCCGGGAGTGAGTTCCACAGGTGAGGGGCCACCACTGAGAAAGCCCTGCTCCTCGTCCCCACTAGCCTCACTTGTGACAGTGGTGGGGTCGAGAGCAGGGCCTCCCCAGATGATCTCAGACTCCGGGGTGGGACGTAGAGGGAGATACGTTCGGACAGATACACTGGACCGGAACCGTATAGGGTTTTGTAGGTATGATGTGTGGGAATGAGTGGAAGAATGGAAGGATGTATGGAGCTATTTATTTGTCGTGTCAGGGCAACCAGTCAATTGTATTACATTTCTAACAGAACAAAACAAACAAACAAACAAACAAACAGACAGACAAAACACAAAATTTGCAAATTTGGTAGTTTATTAAATGTCCTTTGACCAGTCTCTGGCCACGTGGTGTTGCCGCAAGAAGGTCCTCCATGGTGCATGTGGCAGGGCTCAGGTAGCATTGCAGCAGGTGGTCAGTGGTTTGCTCTTCTCTGCACTTGCATGTCGTGGATTCCACTTTGTGGCCCCATTTCTGAAGGTTGGCTCTGCATCTCGTGGTGCCAGAGCGCAGTCTGTTCAGCGCCTTCCAAGTCGCCCTGTCTTCTGTGTGCCCAGGAGGGAGTCTCTCATTTGGTATCAGCCATTGATTGAGGTTCTGGGTTTGAGCCTGCCACTTTTGGACTCTCGCTTGCTGAGGTGTTCCAGCGAGTGTCTCTGTAGATCTTAGAAAACTATTTCTAGATTTAAGTCGTTGACGTGCTGGCTGATACCCAAACAAAGGAAGAGCTGGAGATGTCACTGTCTTGGTCCTTGCACTATTGGCTGCTACTTCCCGGCAGATGTCAGGTGGTGCAATACCGGTTAAACAGTGTAGTTTCTCCAGTGGTGTAGGGCGCAGACACCCCGTGATAATGCGGCATGTCTCATTAAGAGCCACATCCACTGTTTTAGCGTGGTGAGATGTGTTCCACACTGGGCATGCATACTCAGCAGCAGAGTAGCATAGCGTAAGGGCAGATGTCTTCACTGTGTCTGGTTGTGATCTTCAGGTTGTGCCAGTCAGCTTTCGTATGATATTGTTTCTAGCGCCCACTTTTGGAGCTAATATTATGAAGCTAATAATATTGGAAACACCAGTAAAAGACCCAGGCCTGTAATGACTAACTACCTGCTTGCTGGACTATAATTAAAAGTTGCTAATAATAATAATAATAATAATAATAATAATACTTTATTTATATACTGCTCCATCCCCCCAAGGGGACTCAGAGCAGTTCCCAGGTAGCATCACAAAACATACAAAGTAAAAACAACATAACCAGAAGATTAACAAAACAAATTATTGTCGCCATAACACACATTTATTAAAAGTAATCCTGCCTGTTCAAGGCAATTTAAAAATTTAAGAGGCCGGGCCAAGCTTTGTGCAAGCCCAAAAATTCTAGGGGGCCCGGGAATTAAGTGCAATGCTATGGCAGGCAACAATAATATTAGGTACGGGTCTGTGGCTGCTCATTCCGAGGCTGATTAGAGAAAATGATCTGGGTAACTGGTAGGAAGAATAAGGCCTTATTCAACAATGTGTAGAGTTGAGTTAGAATTGGTCATTTTCAAAGGCTTCTTGAAACCACCAGGTCTTCAAGCTCTTACGAAAGGAGGGGAGAGATGGGGCCTGTATTATTTCCTTTGGAAGGGCGTTCCAGAGGCAGGGGGCCACCACTGAGAAGGCCCTCTCTCTCGTCCCACCAACCGTGCTTGAGACGGTAGTGAGACCGAGAGGAGGGCCTCCTCGGAAGATCTTAGGAAAAAAAGTACATTCTGATAAGAATTGGGACAGTGATAACAGAAATGTTTACAATGTTAAGAAGGAAGTCAACATAAGATCAGCACCAATCAAGAGGAATCAACATCTAGCCAGGAAACTGAGATGGAGCCAGGATGGAAGACGTCTATCATTAATTTACAACTTTGGGACGACATCAGAATATTCCTATAAAAGACTCAGTCTAATAATGCTCAAAGTGTGGCAGACCTGAGGAGTCTGTTCCACCCGCTATGCTTTGCTCCATGGGAAGGAGAGAGATAGTATATGTATAGAGAGTGGCAGATTTGCAAGGGAGCAGTCTGGTCACTTTGGGGCTTCTTTCTCAAGGGAAGAGGAAGAAGTGCGCTTTTGGAGTCTTAGGAATTTTGGAGTCTTGGAGTTTTGAAACAGTCTAGCTGTACACACAAACCAGTGCAGACATTCAGTTTTTCCTGTGCTCTGTGGTATGTTCAAAGAGAATGGCACTTCTTTATAAAGAGGATGAAACACTCAGTTCTCAAGTTACAAACATCAGACTTACAAATGACTCATAGTTAAGAAAGGGGCTGAGACAATAGGAAGTGAGAGAAATCTGCCCCTTGGAAGGGAAAGCCACTCCTGGAAGAGTTATTATATTCTTTTTTTGAATTATTACCAAAAGATATTCAAAGCTACAAACCACAGCACCCAGAGCTGTGACTATATTGAGCTATATGGTTTCATACCGAGGTGGTATTAGAGATTGTGCAGTAGTGATTAGCATGTGGAGTCATGGGTGTTTTGTTTTTGTAATTCTAATTCTAATTCTAATAATAATAATAATAATAATAATAATAATAATAATAAACAACCACCAATACAGGTGATCCCAGTGGTCATCTGAACACTGGGTGCCGTGCCAAATATCTCAGCCGGCATTTGAAAACAATAAACATTGACAAAATCACGATCTGTCAGTTCCAAAGGCCACCTGACTTGGATCTGCATGCATCATTCAAAAATACATCACACAGTCCTAGACGCTTGGGAAGGGTTCGACTTGTGATTTTGTGATACGAAATCCAGCATAGAGATCTTGTTTGCTGTGACATACTGTGCTTTTGTGTCAGTAAAATAATAATAACAATAGACTCCTGACCTCACGATTGTGTTAAAAAACAAAGTATTGAGTGTTTGAGTGATCCACCACTTTATGCATGAGTGCATATGGTATGTGAGTGGGAGCGTGGGACTGGTGGTTGCTCAGTTTCTGCTTTCTCCATTTGAATGCTGCTGCTGATGATGATAAGTCTATTGCAGAAATCCACCACTATCTCACATTTCTCATTTCTTGATATCTGTTTACTTCAAAGCTTGCTGAGATCAATGCCCTGGAACAAGTCCTGATGCTTTTGGAGAGGAGGGAGGACATCTTTCCCAAGCCAACCTCTCCTGCGCAATGGTAGCCAATGTGTCACACACATACTATCACAATGACCATAGGAACTAGGAGCCCCTGATAATGCAATGGGTTAAGCCCTTGTGCCGGGAAGACAGACAGGTTGGAGGTTCGAAGCCAGGAAGAGTGCAGATGAGCTCCATCTGTCAGCTCCAGCTCCCCATGTGGGGACATGAGAGAAGCTTCCCACAAGGATGGTAAAACATCACAAACATCCAGGACGTTCCCTGGGCAACGTCCTTGCAGACGGCCAATTCTCTCACACCAAGAGTGACGTATAGTTTCTCTAGTTGCTCCTGACACACACAAAAGAGTGCAGATGAGCTCCCTCTGTCAGCTCTAGCTCCCCATGTGGGGACATGAGAGAAGCTTCCCACAAAGATGGTAAAACATCACAAACCACCGGGGCATTCCCTGGGCAACGTCCTTGCAGATGGCAAATTCTCTCACACCAGGAGTGAAGTATAGTTGCTCTAGTTGCTTCTGACACACACAGAAGAGTGAAGATGAGCTCCCTCTGTCAGCTCCAGCTCTCCATGTGGGGACATGAGAGAAGCTTCCCACAAGGATGGTAAAACATCACAAACATCCGGGGCGTCCCCTGGGCAACGTCCTTGCAGATGGCCAATTCTCTCACACCAGGAGTGACGTATAGTTTCTCTAGTTGCTCCTGACACACACAGAAGAGTGCAGATGAGCTCCCTCTGTCAGCTCCAGCTCCCCATGTGGGGACATGAGAGAAGCCTCCCACAAGGATGGTAAAACATCACAAACATCCTTGCAGACGGCCAATTCTCTCACATCAGGAGTGATGCAGTTTCTCTCGTTGCTCCTGACACACACAGAAGAGTGCAAATGAGCTCCCTCTGTCAGCTCCAGCTCCCCATGTGGGGACATGAGAGAAGCCTCCCACAAGGATGGTAAAACATCACAAACATCCGGGGCGTCCCCTGGGCAACGTCCTTGCAGATGGCCAATTCTCTCACACCAGGAGTGACGTATTGTTTCTCTAGTTGCTCCTGACACACACAGAAGAGTGCAGATGAGCTCCCTCTGTCAGCTCCAGCTCCCCATGTGGGGACATGAGAGAAGCCTCCCACAAAGATGGTAAAACATCACAAACATCCGGGGTGTCCCCTGGGCAACGTCCTTGCAGACGGCCAATTCTCTCACACCAGGAGTGACTTAAAGTTTCTCTAGTTGCTTCCGACACACACAGAAGAGTGCAGATGAGCTCCCTCTGTCAGCTCCAGCTCCCCATGTGGGGACATGAGAGAAGCCTCCCACAAAGATGGTAAAACATCACAAACATCCGGGGCATCCCCTGGGCAACGTCCTTGCAGACGGCCAATTCTCTGACACCAGGAGTGACGTATAGTTTCTCTAGTTGCTCCTGACACACACAGAAGAGTGCAGATGAGCTCCCTCTGTCAGCTCCAGCTCCCCATGTGGGGACATGAGAGAAGCCTCCCACAAGGATGGTAAAACATCACAAACATCCGCAGACGGCCAATTCTCTCACACCAGAAGCGACTTGCAGTTTCTCAAGTGGCTCCTGACACACACAGAAGAGTGCAAATGAGCTCCCTCTGTCAGCTCCAGCTCCCCATGTGGGGACATGAGAGAAGCCTCCCACAAGGATGGTAAAACATCACAAACATCCGGGGCGTCCCCTGGGCAACGTCCTTGCAGATGGCCAATTCTCTCACACCAGGAGTGACGTATTGTTTCTCTAGTTGCTCCTGACACACACAGAAGAGTGCAGATGAGCTCCCTCTGTCAGCTCCAGCTCCCCATGTGGGGACATGAGAGAAGCCTCCCACAAAGATGGTAAAACATCACAAACATCCGGGGTGTCCCCTGGGCAACGTCCTTGCAGACGGCCAATTCTCTCACACCAGGAGTGACTTAAAGTTTCTAGTTGCTTCTGACACACACAGAAGAGTGAAGATGAGCTCCCTCTGTCAGCTCCAGCTCTCCATGTGGGGACATGAGAGAAGCCTCCCACAAGGATGGTAAAACATCACAAACATCCGGGGCGTCCCCTGGGCAACGTCCTTGCAGATGGCCAATTCTCTCACGCCAGGAGTGACGTATAGTTTCTCTAGTTGCTCCTGACACACACAGAAGAGTGCAGATGAGCTCCCTCTGTCAGCTCCAGCTCCCCATGTGGGGACATGAGAGAAGCCTCCCACAAGGATGGTAAAACATCACAAACATCCTTGCAGACGGCCAATTCTCTCACATCAGGAGTGATGCAGTTTCTCTCGTTGCTCCTGACACACACAGAAGAGTGCAAATGAGCTCCCTCTGTCAGCTCCAGCTCCCCATGTGGGGACATGAGAGAAGCCTCCCACAAGGATGGTAAAACATCACAAACATCCGGGGCGTCCCCTGGGCAACGTCCTTGCAGATGGCCAATTCTCTCACACCAGGAGTGACGTATTGTTTCTCTAGTTGCTCCTGACACACACAGAAGAGTGCAGATGAGCTCCCTCTGTCAGCTCCAGCTCCCCATGTGGGGACATGAGAGAAGCCTCCCACAAAGATGGTAAAACATCACAAACATCCGGGGTGTCCCCTGGGCAACGTCCTTGCAGACGGCCAATTCTCTCACACCAGGAGTGACTTAAAGTTTCTCTAGTTGCTTCCGACACACACAGAAGAGTGCAGATGAGCTCCCTCTGTCAGCTCCAGCTCCCCATGTGGGGACATGAGAGAAGCCTCCCACAAAGATGGTAAAACATCACAAACATCCGGGGTTCCCCTGGGCAACGTCCTTGCAGACGGCCAATTCTCTGACACCAGGAGTGACGTATAGTTTCTCTAGTTGCTCCTGACACACACAGAAGAGTGCAGATGAGCTCCCTCTGTCAGCTCCAGCTCCCCATGTGGGGACATGAGAGAAGCCTCCCACAAGGATGGTAAAACATCACAAATATCTGGGGCGTCCTCTGGGCAACGTCCTTGCAGACGGCCAATTCACACCAGGAGCGACTTGCAATTTCTCAAGTCGCTCCTGACGCACACACACTCAAAACCATAGGAACTGGGGCGACACAGCTTTCTTCTTGCCATTCCTGAAAACTCTCCCTTTGCCGGATTCTTTAGAATTTCTCTGGCAGGATGTATTTTCCCCTCCAATGCCACTCTCCGGCTCGACTGATATTTCCCCGCCAGCCTCTGAAATATTTAAGGTTGTCAAGGATGGGCATGTAATCATCAAATTTTTATTGTTTTTCTCTGCCTATCCAGAATTCATCAATGAATAAAAACAAAAGATAGATGTTTGGGGGGCATTTCTGAAGGAGAGAAGGCTCTCTCCCTTTCTTTTTTACCTTGCTGTAATCCATCGTTAGTCCTTTTTATCCATTTAAAATGCTTGAGTTGGCAAATTCCCTTTGACAAGCCCACCTATTTATTATTACTAAGCATCCTTCCCTGAAACATCTAAAATGTCACATGTATTGTTTTAAATAACATCATAAAATTAATTTTTAAACATGCAAGTGATCCACAAACAATAGAGCAAACAAAACATAATTAACAGTTTTCTGCCATTCAGGGAGGCGATCTTATTTACTGCTATCTTCTGACAAAAGCAAACATGTTTTGACTTCCATTTTTGCAAAGTAGCATTGAAGTAAAAGCATTGCGCAACTAATAAGAATATCGCTCAGGATGCTTTATGTGTATTGTCGAAGGCTTTCATGGCCGGAATCACTGGTTGTTGTAGGTTTTTTCGGGTTATATGACCATGGTCTAGAAGCATTCTCTCCTGACGTTTCGCCTGCATCTGTGGCAAGCATCCTCAGAGGTAGTGAGGTCTGTTGGAACTAGGAAAAAGGGCGTGTGTGTGTGTGTATGTGTGTGTGTATATATATATATTAGGCTTGGCCGGTTTCGTTCGTTAATTTCGTAATTCGTTATTAATTCGTATTTAAATTAGCTTACGATCCAATATTGAGCCATGCAGGAATAGTGTGAGGAGTAATTAAGATTCGAAACAATTTTTTCAATTTATTTCGTAATATTATTTCGTAATTATTTCGTAATTATTTCGTAATTATTTTCGCATGTCTGGTGCAAGTTTTAGAGTTGTTGTTTGTTTTATCACACCAACAGTCAACAACAGAGGGAGAGGGAAGCTTCAGAAGTTCCTCCTGTCCCATTTGGAGGTTTTTTTTTTAGCATATTGCGCAATCTCGTCCGCCATTAATGAATCGATTCGTAAGTTTACGAAATTTCGTAAATTTAGAATTTTTTTAAAGGAAAATTTCAGAATTATTAAAAAAAACGAAACGCAAGGGCCCCCTAAAAACAAAATGAGTTTAGAACCAATTTTTTCCGTGGTTACCCAAGCCTATATATATATATATATCTGTGGAATGACCAGGGTGAGACAAAGGACTCTTGTCTGCTGGAGCTAGGTGTGAATGTTTCAACTGATCACCTTGATTAGCATATAATGGCCTGACAGTGCCTGGAGCAAACTTTTGTTGAGAGGTGATTAGATGTCCTTGTTTGTTTCCTCTCTGTTGTTGTGCTGTTGTAATTTTAGAGGTTTTTTTAATACTGGTAGCCAGATTTTGTTCATTTTCATGGTTTCCTCCTTTCTGTTGAAATTGTCCACATGCCTTCGACAATACACTGTGTTATTGTTTTTATTGCTGTTTGTTGTTTATTCGTTCAGTCACTTCCAACTCTTTGTGACCTCATGGACCATTCCAGCTCCCTGTTGGCCGTCACCACCCCCAGAGTCTCCTTCAAAGTCAAGCCAGTCATTTCAAGGATACCATCCATCCATTTTGCTCTTGGTCGGCCCCTCTTCCTTTTTCCTTCTGTTTTGTTGTTGTTTATTCATTCAGTCACTTCTGACTCTTTGTGACCTCCTGGACCAGCCCATGCCAGAGCTCCCTGTCAACCATCACCACCCCCAGCTCCTTGTGAATCAAGCCAGTCGCTTCAAGGATACCATCCATCCATCTTGTCCTTGGTCGGCCCCTCTTCCTTTTTCCTTCCATTTTGTTGTTGTTTATTCATTCAGTCACTTCTGACTTTTTGTGACCTCCTGGACCAGCCCATACCAGAGCTCCCTGTCAACCATCACCACCCCCAGCTCCTTGTGAATCAAGCCAGTCGCTTCAAGGATACCATCCATCCATCTTGTCCTTGGTCGGAATGAGCAAAGAATTACATTCCTAGTTATAGGGAACTCTGATGTTGTTCATTCATTCAGTCATTTCCAACTCTTTGTAACTTCATGGACCAGCCCATGCCAGAGCTCCCTGTTGGCTGTCACCACCCCCAGCTCCTTCAAGGTCAATCCAGTCACTTCAAGGATACCATCCATCCATCTTGCCCTTGGTCGGCCCCTCTTCCTTTTTCCTTCCATTTTCCCCAGCATCATTGTCTTCTCTAAGCTTTCCTGTCTTCTCATGATGTGGCCAAAGGACTTCATCTTTGCCTCTAATCTCCTTCTCTCCAGTGAGCAGTTGGGCTTTACTTCCTAGAGGATGGACTGGCTGGATCTTCTCATGGTCCAACGTACTCTCAGAACTTTCCTCCACAGTTCAGCCTTCCTTCTGGTCCAGCTCTCACATCCATAGGTTACTACAAGGAATACCACTGCTTTAACTATGCCGATCTTCATTGCAAGTGTGATGTCTCTACTCTTCACTATTTATGAGATTGGTCATTGCTCTCCTCCCAAGAAGTAAGCTTCTGATTTCCTGGCTGCAGTCTGCCTCTGTCTAATCTTTGCACCTAGAAATCAAACTGTCACTGCCTTCACGTTTTCTCCCTCTAAGTTCTGGTGGCATCCTCTTATGATTACCATCTTACTTAAATCTATTTTCTCCCTCTATTCTGGTTGCAATCATCTTGATTACCATATTACGTAAATCTAATGCGTGTCTTCATTTTGGGAAGGTAATAAGCCCCCAAAGGGTGATTATTGTTTGTTGTTCATTCGTTCAGTCATTTCTGACTCTTCATGACCTCACAGACCAGCCCACACCAGAGCTCCCTGTCGGCCATCACCACCCCCAGCTCCTTTAAGGTCAAACCAGTCACTTCAAGTGAGTATTAGATTCAAGTAAATACAGTATGTCTCCTGATACAGGATTCCAGGCAATGCATTTATGCCCAGGAATAGGTATGGGTGGGGAAGTATAAAGCATACCTGTCCAAAGAGGCACAGTCTAGGATAGGAGGGCCACCCATGGGTCCTCCAGATGTTTTGACTGCAACTCCCACAATCCCTGACCAAGTTGAGTGTGGCCGATAGCAGTTGTAGGTCAAATAGATCATAGAATCCTAGAATCAAAGAGTTGGAAGAGACCCCCTGGGCCATCCAGTCCAACCCCATTCTGCCAAGAAGCAGGAATATTGCATTCAAAGCACCCCTGACAGATGGCCATCCAGCCTCTGTTTAAAAGCTTCCAAAGAAGGAGCCTCCACCACACTCCCTCCGGGGCAGAGAGTTCCACTGCTGAACGGCTCTCACAGTCAGGAAGTTCTTCCTCATGTTCAGATGGAATCTCCTCTCTTGTAGTTTGAAGCCATGGCTCCATTGCGTCCTAGTCTCCAGGGAAGCAGAAAACAAGCTTGCTCCCTCCTCCCTGTGGCTTCCTCTCACATATTTATACATGGCTCTCATCATATCTCCTCTCAGCCTTCTCTTCTTCAGGCTAAACATGCCCAGCTCCTTAAGCCGCTTCTCATAGGGCTTGTTCTCCAGACCCTTGATCATTTGAGTCGCTCTCTTCTGGACACATTCCAGCTTGTCAATATCTCCCTTCAATTGTAGTGCCCAGAATTGGACACAATATTCCAGGTGTGGTCTAACCAAAGCGGAATAGAGCATGGGGAGCATGACTTCCCTGGATCTAGACACTAGGTTCCTATTGATGCAGGCCAAAATCCCATTGGCTTTTTTTTGCTGCCACATCACATTCCTGGCTCATGTTCACCTTGTTGTTCACGAGGACTCCCAAGATCTTTTTCACACGTACTGCTCTCGAGCCAGGCATTGTCCCCCATTTTGTATCTTTGCATTTCGTTTTTCCTGCCAAAGTGGAGTCTCTTGCATTTGTCCCTGTTGAACTTCATTTTGTTAGTTTTGGCCATTCATCTCTCTAATCAGTTAAGATTGTTTTGAATCCTGCTCCTGTCCTCTGGAGTCTTGGCTATCCCTCCCAATTTGGTGTCATCTGCAAACTTGATGATCTTGCCTTCTAGCCCTTCATCTAAGTCATTAATGAAGATCCTGAGCAGGACAGGGCCCAGGACGAAGATATTGAGGTTCTCCCTTCCTGTTCTCAGAAACATTTGGCACTCAATTCTTCTGAAGGTATGAATGACATTGAAAACAAGCTGTGATGAGTTATGAGGTGAGGGAAACATGTCACACCTGGAGAGGAAAAATGGACAATGGGAGCCCGTGGCCGGAGGGGATTGCAACACGGACACGGGTGAAGAGTTCATGCCGCAGTCCCTTTCCCTGACTCAATACCATCCAATGGAGGACCAACTATGAAATAAATCTCATTTTTTCCCTCCACACAAAGCCTCTTTTTAAAACTCAGCTGCAAGCAAAGAGTGCTTATCTTTTAAAAGAGATCACGAACAATGCTTGCATAATCAAATGCCAATGAGTAAATTGCCCTTTGCTGCTGAACGATTAGGTGCTTGTGTTTTTTTGCAAATTCAGCTGGTGAGATAACGGGTTATCTCGTGCCATAAAGTAACTGATAACCTGCTCTCGTTCAGGCTAGATTTGGGTAAACAAGCGCCTAACAGGCTCCAAAGCAAAAGGCTAATTAATGGCTGACTTAAGTAGCCACCTCTCTCAATTAAACTCTATGGAGGAGCAATATATCTGATCCATGTTGCAGATGGATATTCAGAAATACAGTCGTTTCCCCTTGGAGCGTCAAGGCTCCCTCCCAGTTTCTCTTTTCCTTGTCTTCCTCCCCATCTTCCTTTATTGTTGTTCATTCGTTCAGTCGTTTCTGACTCTTTGTGACCTCCTGGACCAGCCCACGCCAGAGCTCCCTGTTGGCCATCACCAGCCCCAGCTCCTTCAAGGCCAATCCAGTCCCTTCAAGGATGCCATCCATCCATCCACCTTGCCCTCGGTCGTCCCCTCTTCCTTTTTGCTTCCATTTTCCCCAGCATCATTCTCTTCTCCAAGCTATCTATTACATATATTAAGCCTTTGTTGTTCATTCGTTCAGTCGTTTCCGACTCTTTGTGACCTCCTGGACCAACCCACGCCAGAGCTCCCTGTTGGCCGTCACCACCCCCTGCTCCTTCAAGGCCAATCCAGTCACTTCAAGGATGCCATCCATCCACTTTGCCCTTGGTCACCCACTCTTCCTTTTTGCTTCCATTTTCCCCAGTTTCATTCTCTTCGCCAAGCTATCTATTACATATATTAAGCCTTTGTTGTTGTTCATTCGTTCAGTTGTTTCCGACTCTTCGTGACCTCCTGGATCAGCCCACGCCAGAGCTCCCTGTCAGCCGTCACCACCCCCAGCTCCTTCAAGGTCAATCCAGTCACTTCAGGGATGCCATCCATCCATCTTGCCCTTGGTCGGCCCCTCTTCCTTTTTCCTTTCATTTCCCCCAGCATCATTGTCTTCTCTAAGCTTTCCATCTTCCTTACACTTCTCTAAATCATATTAATTGGAAGTGATCAAATCCTATTAAGGGAAGATGAACAAATGGCACGGATGCTTTTCTTAATTGACACCCACAGATGGATAGACAGTCATTAAGAAGGACAAAATGTGATGTAATCAGATATATCCACACGATGCAATTCTAGCAGTTTGAAATTCCTATTTTAAGTGCCATAACTCAGTTCATAAAGTTTATATACATAAAATGTCTACAAAGCTATTGTCCTCCCAACCCTGCTATATGCCTGCGAAATGTGGACTGTCTACAGATGTCACATGCAACTCCTGGAACGATTCCATCAGCGCTGCCTCTGGAAAATCCTGCAAATCTCTTGGGAAGACAGGCGGACAAACGTCAGCATGCTGGAAGAAGCAAAGACCACCAGCATTGAAGCGATGGTCCTCCGCCATCAACTCCGCTGGACCGGCCACGTTGTCCGGATGCCCGACCACCGTCTCCCAAAGCAGTTGCTCTACTCCGAACTCAAGAACGGAAAACGGAATGTTGGTGGGCAGGAAAAGAGATTGAAAGATGGGCTCAAAGCCAACCTTAAAAACTCTGGCATAGACACTGAGAACTGGGAAGCCCTGGCCCTTGAGTGCTCCAGCTGGAGGTCAGCTGTGACCAGCAGTGCTGTAGAATGTGAAGAGGCATGAATGGAGGGTGAAAGAGAGAAACGTGCCAAGAGGAAGGCGCATCAAGCCAACCTCAACTGGGACCGTCTTCCACCTGGAAACCAATGCCCTCACTGTGGGAGAAGATGCAGGTCAAGAATAGGGCTCCACAGCCACCTACGAACCCACTCCCAGGACACCAAACTTGGAGGACCATCATCCTCGGACTATGAGGGATCGCCTAAGTAGAAAGTAAGTAAGTAACTCAGTTCAACAAAATCATGGGATTTGTAGTTTGGTGCTGGAGTACAGAGGAGTGTCCGAGAAAATTCTTGGTAAGCCATGAAACTACAATTTCATCTTAGGATGGACTCGTGGGAGTTACACTGGGATCAAACTGCAAGAATTTTGCTTTGTGGATAACTACGTCTTCCTATGGGGATGGAGAAATGGAGGAAGTAAGTACATAAGTAAATAAACAACACTCCAATGTGCAGGAATACATATTTATACATTCTGAAATAGGACAATAAGACTCCGACTGTAAATAGAAAGTCAGCTGTTGTCCTCTCCTTTTTTTTCCCTTGTATTATATTCATGTTGCATTTTGAAATGATCATTTGACTAGTCAAATAAATAAATTATTATTACATTCTGAGATAGGAAATGTCTTTACAGATTAGGAATAGATGAAACAGGGTGACATTCTTACACTTAAGGGTCAACATACTGAGATATGTAAACAACACTGCAATCTATTAAAGGTTGTCTTTAAAATGATTAGGTGAAGTGTTTTTGTGACTCCCTATATGGAAAAATCGAATCCACATTTTCTTGGACAAAAACTGAATTGACATTTCTTGGAATTTTTTAATTTTTATTTTTTTATTGTGACTTTGTGGTCAAATTGTTCCCTGGTCAAAGTGGTCCCCGGTTAAAGTAGTCCCTAGTCAAGCGGTCCCTGGTCAAAGTGGTCCCTGGTCAGAGTGGTCCCTGGTCAATAGGCTTGGGTAACCACGGAAAAATTTGGTTCTAAACTCGTTTTGTTTTTAGGGGGCCCTTGCGTTTCGTTTTTTTTAATAATTCCGAAATTTTCCTTTTAAAAATTTCGAAATATACGAAATTTCGTAAAATTACGAATCGATTCTTTAATGGCGGACGCGATTGCGCAATATGCTAAAAAAACCTCCAAATGGGACAGGGGGAACTTCTGAAGCTTCCCTCTCCCTCTGTTGTTGACTGTTGGTGTGATAAAACAAACAACAACTATAAAACTTGCACCAGACATGCGAAAATAATTACGAAATAATTACAAAATAATTACGAAATAATTACGAAATAATTACGAAATAATTAGAAATAAATTGAAAAAATTGTTTCGAATTTAATTTACTCCTCACACTATTCCTGCATGGCTCAATATTGGATCGTAAGCTAATTTAAATACGAATTAATAATGAATTACGAAATTAACGAACGAAACCGCCCAAGCCTACTGGTCAAGTGGTCCCTAGTCAAAGTAGTCCCTAGTCGAAGTGGTCCCTGGTCAGAGTGGTCCCTGGTCAGAGTGGTCCCTGGTTAAAGTGGTCCCTGGTCAAAGTGGTCCCTGGTCAAGGTGGTACCTAGTCAAGTGGTCCCTGGTCAAAGCGGTCAAGTGGTCCCTGGTCAAAGAGTTCCCCGATCAAAGTGGTCCCTGGTCAAGTGGTCCTTGGTCAAAGTGGTCCCTGGTCAAAGTGGTCCCTGGTCAAAGTTGTGCCTATTCAGAGTAGTCCGTGGTCAGAGTGGTCCCTGGTCAAAGTAGTCCATAATCAAGAGGTCCCTGGTCAAAGTGGTCCCTGGTCAGAGTGATCCTGATCAAGTGGTCCTTAGTCAAAGTGGTTCTTGGTCAAAAAAGGTTTGGGAACCACTGCTTTATGGGAAAACCGAATCCACATATATAGGACTAACATTGAATCTGCATTTCTTGGAGTAAGGACCCAGTTTGGCACAAAATTATTGCTTCCCGTTAGGCTTTCTTTTTCAAAGGAAACTGTCAAAGTCAAGTCCATACTTAGAGGAAGAACATACATAAAATACATATAAGATCTCTAATTTTGTGAGATTGTTTTAAAGAGTGGAATGTGTGCAAGGATAAGACGCCAATTCCTCCATCCCTTATTTACGGATGATGATGGTGCTAAATGTACAGTGTCAGATATCAGAGGAAAGGTTCTTTTAGATTTTCAACCTACAAGAACTCTTCATTCATCTGGAGAGGCCCTACTCACAATCCCACCTCCATCGCAAGTGCGATTGGTGGGGACGAGGGACAGGACTCTGTACTCTCCTGTCCAATGTCTCTGTGTACGAACCCACACGATCCCTTCATTCATCTGGATAAGCCCTGCTCTCGATCCCACCTCCATCGCAAGCACGATTAGTGGGGACGAGGGACAGGGCCTTCTCGGTGGTGGCCCCCCGACTCTGGAACTCACTCCCCAGGGACATTAGGCATGCCCCAACTCTGGCAGTCTTTAAGAGGAGCCTGAAAACATGGTTGTTCCAGTGTGCCTTCCCAGAATAAGGAAACCCTAAGCAACATGTCCCTAATCACACTTTACTAATGATCTAGGATTGTCTGCTCGCTTCATCGTTTCCAACAATAAAATCACAAAACAATCATTAAAAACATCATATAACATATTCAATTAAAACGTTATAACAGCAAAATGCAATCACATAATAACAATGGTCAGTTGTCATAGTGAATTCGTTGTCCATCATTCATCGTCATCTATCCGATCACAGAAATATTGATTCACTCGTCGAAAGCCAAACCCCATAGCCAGGTTTTTACCCATTTTCTGAACGACAGAATGGAGGGGGCAGTTCTGATCTCCAGTGGGAGAGAGTTCCAGAGTCGAGGGGCCACCACCGAGAAGGCCCTGTCCCTCGTCCCCACCAGACGCACCTGAGAGGCCCCTCCAGAAGATCTTAACAACCTAGATGGTTCATAGGGGAGAATACGTTTGGACAGGTAAACTGGGCCGGAGTCGTTTAGGCCTCTAGACCATGGCCATACAACCCGAAAAACGCTACAACAACCCATTTTGTGAGATTGTTTTAAAGCTTGGAATGTGTGCAAGGATAAGACGCCAATTCCTCCATCCCTTATTTATGGATGATGATGCTAAATTTACAGTATCAGATATCAGAGGAAAGGTTCTTTTATATTTTGGAGTCTCAAATCCTTCTATTTTTAGGCAATGGATGTGTTTACCACATGACTTAAACTACACTCAGAGCGCAAACATCGCTGTCAGTGACAATCTCCCCCTCGGCCAAGGAACAATCTCCTTGCGGCAGGATCTCCTTCTTCCCAAAGTTAATTTCCATCCCACCGTTCCGTCTCCTGCAGAAAAACGGGAGAAAGAGCTTACCAGCCAGAAATGCTTAATGATTGGGGTTGGTACACTACTGAAGCATTACCAGCGGAAATAGCTCACTTACTGATTTGTTGCCAGGTAGCAAACCAATTAGCAGCTCTGGTTATTATTTACATTTCATGCTATATATCACTAAAATTGTGTTGTTGATTTATCATTTATAGTCTTGTATTGTCAGCATAATTTATTCAGATCATGCTGGGATACCTGGAAAATTAAGTAATAAAGAGAATGGCATGGAATGTGTCTGTATCCAGAGATATTTACTCGAGTTTTAATGAGAATGTGTGTTAAAGTAAACCATAGATCACTTAGCTATTAAATTGTTTGGAAGCCAAGCCATTAAAAGTTTACTCCTTATATTTCCTATAAGCAAATGCCTTGCTGTGCCTTCAAGTTCTTCCCCCTTCCACTCATATGCTATCCTTTTATATTTATCGAATAAATAATAATAATAATAAATTCAAATGCTGCAAATGCATAATATGATTGAATATCATGTTGCTATTGAAGCAATAGATGATATGGTTTTGAAACGTCCACTTTTTAAAATAATATTAGTGTTTTGCTTTTTTAAAAAGTTTGCATGAGTTTGAACATTGCTACATATTTTTGTTTGCAAAGGCCACGAATGCATCTTTTTGTTTGTGTACACATTTATGCGTGCTGTTTTGACCTCAGACTTTCACAGGGAAATGTAAGAAAGCAAGGATAATTGTGCTCCGATTCACACATTCGTTTGAAAAATGCAAATTAGGTCAAAGCATATTAAAATAGCAATTAAACTAATTTATACCTCATATTTACCCAGAGCTGGATCTTATGCGTGCTTACTTCCGATGAAGTCTACCTGTGTTGCGTCCCAGATCAGGAAACGAGACCATAAGATTAAATCCACCACACTGGACTGTGGGAAAAAAATCCTCTTTATTGATGAAAAATGGTTACAAAAGAAAGGTAAATGCAAAGTCAAAATGCCACAGTAGAAACACAGCAGTCAGGAAAATCTCTGAACTTGAGCAAAATTCCAAAAGCCACCATACAAAACCAGGAACCTGTTAGCATCACTAACTGTACTTGAAAACTAGAAACCTCTGGGAATGCAGGCCATGGAACACAGGAAATCTGCCAAGGTACTGCCTCAGTCTAAAATGATGCTTGATCTAGCTAGACAGCCGGGGAGAGGCCCCTTAAACTAAAGAAACTATTTCTTGAAACGCCTCCAGACTTTGAAGCCTCCCTCTCCCGTAATCTATTTGACCTTCGTAGAAACTGCGATTCACTCCTGTTTTTCCAAATCTGTTCTCTTCGGTCCTCATTAAAAAACCCAGGTGTGAGTCCCTCTGGATAGCTATCACTGCTTGATTCCAAAACATTCTCATCAGGAAGTTCAGTTGCACTTTCCCCACCACTGGCCTCATAATCAACAGTTTCAACACCATAAGGGAAAGATACATGTTCAGAGGCCTGTTCAGTTGCATCAGGAAATACAATTAAAGAATCAGGTTCAGGTTCTGGTTCGCACGGAGGCTGAACCCCAACACCCTGTGCTACTCTATGAAGTGCTCCAGATATTTGTATATATTTGGTGTCTTATGTTATCAGGTATTGAAGAGAGATATTGATAAGCTGGAATGTGTCCAAAGGAGGGTGACTCAAATGATCAAGGGTCTGGAGAACAAGCCCCATGAGGAGTGGCTTAAAGAGCTGAGAATGTTTAGCCTGAAGAAGAGAAGGCTGAGAGGAGACATGATAGCCATGTATACGCAGAAAAATGGAATAATGGCTTCAAACTACAAGAAAGGAGATTCCATCTGAACATTAGGAAGAACTTCCTGACTGTGAGAGCTGTTCAGCAGTGGAACTCTCTACCCTGGAGTGTGGTGGAGGCTCCTTCTTTAGAGGCTTTGAAATGAGAGGCTGGATGGTTCTTGTGGGTTTTTTCGGGCTATATGGCCATGTTCTAGAGGCATTTTTTCCTGACGTTTCACCTGCATCTATGGCAAGAGGCTGGATGGCCATCTGTCGGGGGTGCTTTGAATGCAATTTTCCTGCTTCTTGGCAGAATGGGGTTGGACTGGATGGCCCAGGAGGTCTCTTCCAACTCTAGGATTTTTTTTTTCAGACTGGAAGGGCTTTATTTTTCAAAGCATGCAATACGGTTACAAGCAAAGTTCCATCTGACAGTTGGCTTCCCTCTCACCTCATATCCCTCACTATGGCCCTCTACTTCACAGCCCCATTTCCATGGAAACCCTCTCCCTTGCTTCAAGTGATCTACAGGCCAAGGCGTGCCCTACTTTCATGGTTCCCCACAACACCAGGAAAGGAGGTCATAACAGGTATATGGAGAGCAGTGGTTCTCTCCAAACAGACACATTTCCCAGGCAAGCAGATGTTGAATGACCACCATCGAACATCGCATGCAAGTCAGAGCAGAAGAAGGAGCAAACTAGGGTTCTAATCTTACACTTGTCTTCCAACTCTAGGATTTTATGATTCTATGTATGTAAACTGTCATCCTCTTTGTCTTCCTCCTCAGTGAGTATCATAGAATCACTTAATTTGGTTCACAGAAAAGACAAACGGATCAGCAAATATTATCTTACGAATCTGAGAGAGGCATCACTGACCCAACACTTTAGGACAGTAGTTTTCAGCCTGTGCAGCACTCCTCATCTTTTACTTGTGGGTTTTTTATGGCACAGACACATTGAGAATTGCTGGTTTTCAAGAACTACTGTATGTAGAAGGACTGTTGCTAATCAATGAAGAATAAAGACCTTTTAAATGGATCACACGTGAACATTCATCTCTAGGGACCCTTTCAGACATGCCAGTTCATTGACAGTTGCTGGCAAAAGGGAAGGCACATGGGGTGGTGTCACGATGCCAGGGCTCTGCCTTATTCAGGTAGAGATGAACCAAACAAATATCCAGTTTGTGTTAAACAATTTAATTAGAACAACATTTACTTCCTGGCTGTTTTAATAGTCCAAAACATAAAACACAAAGATAGCACTCAGCCACAGAATATAAAACAAAAACAGCAAACACTGTTGTGGGTTCAGGATAACTCTGTAGTCAAAAGGCCCAGTCCAGTGGTCAAACGCTGAGAGTTCAGAAAACAAAGTCCAGGGATCAAGAATCTATACCGTAGTCAAAAGCCAGTCCAAAGATTCAAGATCCCAAGATTCCAAAGGTTCAGGAGACAGGTCAAGACACTGGAAATCCACAAACCTGGGGGAAAACCAGCAACATCTACCACCAAGATAAAATAAGACAAATACTTTTCTCCCCAAGATCAATCCCAAGGCTAACTCCTTATATCCAGAAACGATCAGCTGCAAACTATGTCTTGCATACCTCCACCCTTAATTGCTTTCACCCATGAACTCTTACTTACAGATTACTCAGCCCTTTTGATCTTAGACTTACATTAACCCTTCCATCACCAACTGCTAGGCCTACCACCACCAACGGAGCCAACTGCCACTTGGCAGGGCAGCCATTTTAAAATAGTTTGTAGTCAGCGAACTACAGGGAAGGCTGGTTCTGTTGTGTGTTGAGAACCAGAAAGGTAGTCTGTAGTCTAAGAACTACAGGGAAAGGCTGATTCTACTGTGTTGAGAATCAGGAAGGCTTTGGCTTTTAGCCTGTGTAGTTTAGATAGGTCAAGTTGACAAATTTAGGTTAGTAGTTAGTGTATGAGTAGAAAGGGTGAGAAAAACTCAGTAAGCATCTTTACTGCAACAGAAATAACATAAGGAAAGAATAAGTTTGTACCTGAAGTAATCTGTTAAAGAGAGAAACACATTTTGAAGGAAAACAAATTCAAAACCTGTTTAGTGAAAGGAATAGTCCTCTTAAGAGTTATTTTATGAAATGTATTAAATGTAACCTCTGAAGAAATGTTCCTCTAAGAGCTAAGAAACATTGAAACCATCAAGCTTCTTCTATACTTCAATAAACTTGTTACAGTTTCTTCTAAAGCCAAGTCTCTATTACAAATACTTTCAACTTAAACCACACTACACATTGAAGAAAGACCGATTCAATATTACAAGCCATTAGTTGTGTTACTAATTTAGAAAGTCCTTACAAAGTGGTGGCTCCTTTACAAAAGGTTACAAACTAGTGGCATTGTTAAAAACTGGGTGCCTTCTTCACACCAGGTTTTCAGATTCCTCCTGAAGATTGCCAGCGTGGAGGCTTGCCTAATATCTCTGGGGAGTGAGTTCCAGAGCCGGGGGGCCACCACAGAGAAGGCCCTCTCTCTCATCCCCACATTGCACTTGCGATGCGGGCGGGAGCGAGAGAAGAGCCTCTCCGGAAGATCAAAGAAATTGTGTGGGTTCGTAAATGGAAATGCGGTCGCGCAGGTAAGCGGGTCCCAAACCGTTCAGGGCTTTGTAGGTCAAAATATAAAATAATATATCTCGGGAGGTGTGAAAATGGTGCTTTTATGTAAACACAGAATCCAAAAAGACCCCTCTCCTTTCCATTCCCAGTTATGAGTCCTTTCCAGTGCATGACTATACCTTGCCCCTGCCAAGAGGAACTATTTGTGTCTGCAACCCTGATGCGGATCCATGAGGGCAGGGAGGGTTGGCAGAGATCTAAGGAGGAGTGGGGAGCTGCAGCAAGGCAGTGGGAGATAAAAATGTTTGGAAACAGAATGAATTATGTGCCGGAGAGAAATGTGACTTTTATTCCACATGTGGCAAACAAAGATCATATATGTTGCTCTTGGCTATGTCATTTGAGAAGCGTCAGATCTTTTCTCACTTGAATGATAAATGTCAGATTCCCATAAACAGCGTCCCATCACACATTCTCTTTCACTCGAGGTACAGTTGAAAGAAAAGGGCTGGAAAAATGAATCAAAGCCACTGCAAGGAACGGAGGCAATGTTTTTGAAATGTGCAGATGATTTTGGAAGAGAAGAGAAGGATTAACCATACAATGCCGTGTACTATTGACCCAGAAGTAAGTCGCATTGTACACAAATCATACATATTTTTAAATAGCAGCCTAAGACATCATTTGAATATGGTTTATTTTACACATGCCTTTCTAATAAGCAATTGAATTTTATTGGTTTGGTGGCCCACTAACCATTCTGGATGCAATTAATACTCCTGTACTTTCTTCCTTGTGTAAATAGGAGCCAAGTCAAGCACCGGGACTGTGGTGCAGCTGCATTAAGATCACTCTGACCAAAGCCAGCCCGGGTTGGAGTGGGTTTCCAACCAATTGTGTAGCCTGTTGTCGACCTTTGCAACCCGAAAGACAGTTGCATCTGTCAAGTAGGAAAATTAGGTACCACCTTAAAGTGTGGGGAGGCTAAATTAATTAATTTATGAGGCCATAAAGAAGACTCCAGCAAAGCATTCCAGCGGGAAAGCATGCGGGGAATGTGGAAGTACTTCATCAGTGTCGCAGATGGACGATGAAAGCGACAGCTCCCCTGGCGGCCAGAAAAAGGTAAATAGCCTCTGTCTATGTCTGTATATGTTGTATGTCAAATTGGCATTGAATGTTTGCCATATATGTGTACACTGTAATCCGCCCTGAGTCCTCTGTGGGGTGAGAAGGGCAGAATATAAAAGCTGTAAATAAATAAAATAAATAAAACCTTCAAACCACAGGGAGTGGAAAAATGAAGGGGATCGACACAAAAAAAAAAAACAACCCCTCACTGAAACTACTGTATCCGTTTTAAGGAAAGTTGACATTGGCATCGATACAAACTCCTTAGAGTAGCTAATAATTTATTGAATTGTAGAAGAAACAGAAAGAATACAAACACAACCCTATCAGAGCAATCATGCGTGATCACTCAGAGCAGAGAATTATTATTATTATTATTATTATTATTATTATTATTATTATTAATTTTATTTGTACCCCGCTACCATCTCCCCAAGGGACTCTGTGCGGCTTACATGAGGCCGACCCCAACACAACAACAAAAACAAAAAAGCATCGATACAAGCAATTAAAAAACATAGAGAATAAAACACACAACATTATTTAAAAAGCAACATATAATTAAAACAGTGGGAAGGCCAAATGTAGAGTTAAAATTGGAAATAATGCTGGGCCATAAGCGAAAGTACTTTGTAAAGTACTTTGAAAGTCCTTTGGCCACATCATGAGGAGACAGCAAAGCCTAGAGAAGACGATGATGCTGGGGAAAGTGGAAGGCAAAAGGAAGAGGGGCCGACCAAGGGCAAGATGGATGGGTGGCATCCTTGAAGTGACTGGACTGACCTTGAAGGAGCTGGGGGTGGTGACGGCCGACAGGGAGCTCTGGCGTGGGCTGGTCCATGAGGTCACGAAGAGTTGGAGACGACTGAACGAATGAACAACAACATAAGCGAAAGGTGATACTAGTGTTTGTGGAGGGCATACAAGCAGACTCAGGGAAATGTAAAGCGCTTTGGAGGACAAAGTGCTATGGGATTCATTATTCTGGGAAGGCACACTGGAACAACCACGTCTTCAAGCTCCTCCTGAAGACTGCCAGGGTTGGGGCCTGTCTGATGTCTTTAGGGAGTGAGTTCCAGAGTCGAGGGGCCACCATCGAAAAGGTCCTCTTCCTCATCCCCACCAAATGCACTTGTGATGCTGGTGGGATCGAGAGCAGGGCCTCTCCAGAAGATCGAAGGGATCGTGTGGGTTCGTATACAGAGATGCGATCACATAGGTAGGCGGGTCCCAAACCGGTCAGGGCTTTATAGGTAAGCACCTGAACCTTGAATTGTATGATGGTCTTCCAAAGGTAGAGTCTTCTTGGTGGGTCCACAGATGTCTATGAAGACCTACATTGGAGCCATATGGTCTTTCACATTGAGGACATAGGTTTCCAGGTGGAAGGTGGTCACCACAAGAGTTTGCTTGCGATGTCTTCTTCCTCTTGGTATGTTACTCCCTTTCACCCTTTATTCGTGTCTCTTCAAAATCCATGGCACCATAGTTGTTGACCTCCAGTTACAGTGCTTGAATGCCAGGGCTTCCCAGTTCTTGGTGTTTGTGTAAGGTTAGCTTTAAGCCTATCATTAATAGGCTTGAGCCTGGATCCAATTTTAGCCATTCCCTTCGGTCAATCTGGGTTTTTCAGTTTGATCCTGTATTCGTAATGGCAATGGCTCAGCCATCAGGGCCTGCCATGTATCATGTTCTGTAGTTGATGGTGGTTGGTGGTGGTAGGCCTAGCAGTTGGTGATGGAAGGTTTAATGTAGGGTTCTATAGGGTTGAGTAATCTGTAAGTAAGAGTTCCTGGGTGAAAGCAATCAAGGGTGGAGGCATGCAAGGGATAAGTTGTAGCTGGATGTTTCTGGATATAAGGAGCTAACTTTGGGACTGATCTTTGGGGGGGGGGGAGTATTTATCTTATTTTGGTGGTAGATGCTACTGGTTTCCCCCCAGGTTTGTGGATTTTCGGTATCCTGACCTGTCTCCTGTACTTTTGGAACCCTGGAACCTTGAATATCTAGACTGGCTTCTGACTATAGTATAGACTCTTGATCCCTGGACTTTGCTCATTGAACTCTCGGCTTTTGACCACTCAACTCGACCTTTTGACTACGGTGTTATCTTGAACCTGCAACAGTGTTTGCTGACAGTTTTTGTTTTATATTCTGTGGCTGAGTGCTATATTTATGTTTTGGACTATTAAAACAGCCAGAAAGTAAATGCTGCTTTAATTAAATTGTTTAGCACAAACTGGGAGTTTGTTTGGTTCATCTCTGCCTCTGTATCAGTAGAGCCCTATTGTGACAGGGCTTCCCATCCATAAAGGTACCACGTGACAGCCGTTCATGGCTCCTCCTCCCCTATTTGGCATCACAATTGAATATTTTCCAAAAATCAAGAATGATGTTTGTCTGTCATCGGGGTATATGGTAGGTATATGCTTGCTGCAGTATGTGTACTATCCTCCTCCCCTTTATTTACACCCTACCTTTCTCCCAATAACACCATAGTGTTCAATGAAATTTGAAAGAAGTCCTGTTCCTGGTTTGAAAGTATTATTTCCTGTTCAATGGTGCAGTGCTTACTTTGAAAGCAATTGTTCAACTCCAGAAACTTCATTTTTGGTGGTAGAGAGATACGGGTAACCCAAAGCAAAGCCACTTTTGCCTTCCCTTCCGCTGGAGAAGAAAGGGACTGGTTTCGAGTTATATCCATACATCCACGTCACTTTGAAAGATAAGGGTAATTTGAAGCGCTGAGACTGGAGAGAAGCACAGGCAAGAACTTGAGAAGGATCTTGAGTTTTGCAGCGACTAGAACCTCTTTGTGACAGCTACTGTAAAAAAAAAAAGAAGACACTCCATTTAGTTTTTGTAGTTTTGTGTCTCCAGAAACACCCTTTTTGGAAAGTGTATCTTCTCCCATCTTTTAATGGAATGATAGCTTTCAAGTGTTCCCCCCTCCGGAGCTGTTGATTAAATAAACGGGTGTTGATTGTTGCTGGGTGGCCAAGGGGGGACAAGAGTTGCTGCCGCGATCTGCTCTCAAAGAAGCCATTTATCAAAATTTTATCTGATTTCAGAGGCACTGAATTTATCCGTCACGGTTAATAAATGAAATGTCATTGGGATCAAACCAAAATGATACCTTACTCCAGCCTTCCAAGTCAAGAAGCTACTGTAAATACTAGTCTTTGTGGATAATATGCCTATGCCCTTGTCCTAGGAATTAGTGTGTGCAACAAATGCTAAAACTCCATGTCTCTTTAATAAGCCCAGTTCTAAGGAGTGAAAAGTAGGTGCTTACCTACAAAGCCCTGAACGGTTTGGGACCAGCCTACCTGCGTGACCGCATCGTTGTCTACGAACCCACACGCTCACTCCGGTCATCAGGAGAGGCCCTGCTCGTGATCCCGCCCGCGTCACAAGCACGCTTGGTGGGGACGCGAGATAGGGCCTTCTCTGTGGTGGCCCCCCGCCTCTGGAATGCCCTCCCGAAAGATCTCAGACAAGCCCCTACATTGGCTGTCTTCAGAAAGAAGTTGAAAACCTGGCTGTTCCAATGTGCCTTTTCAGATTAGGAACCCCACTACCAAATCCCAGAAGCACTTTAGTGAACCAAGAACACCGCACACTGCACACCGCACTTATATTTTAATCCCATATCCCTCTGACACATCAGCACTTTTAATCCTGTACCCCTACTCCGGCCGGCTCAGTTCTTAATAATGTCTTGTCGTATTGCTATTGTTTTTATTGTTTTTCTGCTTAACTGTTTTATTTTGCCATGTATTGTATTGTTGTATTGTGTTGGGCTCCGGCCTGTTGTAAGCCGCATCGAATCCCTTGGGAGATGCTAGCGGGGTACAAATAAAGTTTAATAATAATAATAATAATAATAAAAGAAGACATTACAATTCTGGGCTCATTCTAGCTGGGCCTCACCTTCAAGTTGGATGTTTTTTTTACCAGTCATTTCAAATACAGTGTATTGTTTCCAAATGCTGGCTGAGGTCTTTTGGCATGGCACCCAGTGTGCCAATGGCCACTGGGACTACCTGTATAGGTTGATGCCAGAGCCTTTGCAGTTTGATTTTGAGGTCTTGATAACAGCTGAGTTTTTCCTGTTGTTTTCTGTCAATTTGGCTGTAACCTGGAATGGCAACATCAATCATCCAAACTTATCCAAAATACCCCCCTCCTCCCAAAGGGTGCCGCCTTGTTGTGGTGGGGGCTTAACTGCTCCAAGGATGCTGAGAGCTGTGCTGGTGTAATAAGAAATTCAATGTGCAAATTCGATAAATGTGAATTTAAAATGATGTGTGGGAATGAATGGAAGAATGGAAGGATGTATGGGTGGAGCTAATAATTTTGGAAACATCAGTATAATATTAAGGCCTGCAATGACTAATTCCCTGCTTGCTGGACTTGCTAATGAGAAACTCTGATAAGAACTGGGACAGTGATAAAGGAAATGTTTGCAGCTTTCCTTATGTTAAGAAGGAAGTCAACATAAGATCAACACCAATCAAGAAGATCAACATCTGGCCAGGAAACTGAGATGGAGCCAGGATGGAAGACGTCTATCATTAATTTACAACTTTGGGACTACATCAACAGAATATTCCTATAAGAGACTCAGACTAATAACGCTCAGAGTGTGGCAGACCGAGGAGTCTGTTCCACCCGCCATGCTCTGCTCCATGGGAAGGAGAGAGGTGGTGTATTTGGAGAGTGTCAGATATGCTCTGGGAAAGCATGATTCTGGACACTTTGGGGCTTCTTTCTCAAGGGAAGAGGAAGAAGTGCGCTTTTGGAGTCTTGGATTTTGTGCAGGGAGTCAGGTTCTGTTGTATGGAAAACAGAGATCTGGTCCTTGGCATTGTTCTTGGGGAAAGAAGTTTTGGCATCTCAGCGTTTTGAAGTTTTGGCGTTATGGAAGTTATGGAACTATGCGTTGGCAGGCTGCAGGAAAGCAGGGTCTGGCCTTACAGGTGCTTCTCCAAGGAGGGAGAAAAGGATATGGTAATATTTGGATGCATGTGTGTGAATGCTGAGTGAAAATGTAATTCCCCTATGTTTGTTTGTTAAGCAATGTAATTGTGAATCCAATGTAGTTGCATAGAATCTGTATGTCTGTCTGTCCAATTTGGGCATCTAATTGTGCCCCCACTGTAAGCCGCCCTGAGTCTCCCCCCCCTCCCGGGGTGAGAATGGCGGGGTATAAGTAAGTGAAATAAATAAATAAATAAATAAATGTCATTCTTTGTCTAAATGTTTTCTATAATCTGATATATCTTCTCACACTGGAAATTGCAATAAAAAGAACCTATGTTTCAAAGTTATTGAAAAGTCATTTGTGACACTGGCGGTCGTGTAACTACCAGCAGGTTCAACCAGGTCAGAGAGATCTTAGCTGAGGAGTGGAACCAAGAGCATCTCACCCATTATTAGCACTATGGAGAAACAAACCAAAACGAGGTCTATACTGGCTCTGTCATCGCCCAGGATAAAATGGGCCACAGTGGGCTTCTTCTTCTTCTTCTTCTTCTTCTTCTTCTTCTTCTTATTTGAAACACAACAAGATGAGTCCACAGCAGGCAGACTCCTGGCTGTTGAATTGGATCACACATCGAACACTTCCCAAGTGTCTAGGACTGTGTGACGTATCAGCAGACCCCAGTAAGGTGGCCTTTTGCAGCTGGCAGGTGGTAATCTTGTCAGTGCCAATTCTGTTTAAGTGCAGGCCAAGGTCTTGAGACACTACACCCAGTGTGCTGATCACCACTGGGACCACCTTTACTGGTTTGTGCCAGAGTCTTTGCAGTTCTATCTTTAAATCCTCATATCATGTCAGCTTTTCCTGTTGTTGCTCTGCAATCCTGCTATCACCTGGGATTGCAACATCGATGATCCATACTTTGTTTTTTAACACGATTGTGAGTCAGGAGTATTATGCTCCAAAACTCTGTCTGTCTGAATCCAGAAGTCCCGGAGGAGTTTGACGTGTTCATTCTCTGTAACTTTTTCCAGCTTGTGATCCCACCAGTTCTTTGTTGCAGGGAGATAGTCTTTGTGGCACAAGTTCCAATGAGTCATCTGAGCAATGGTGTTGTGCCTCTGCTTGTAGTCTGTCTGCACGATCTTCTTGCAGCAGCTGAGGATGGGATCTCTTGTTTCATCTGCTTCCTTGCAGAGTCTACACTTGGGATCTGTTGATGACTTTTCAATTCTGACTTGGATGGCCTTGGTTGGAATGGCTTGTTCTTGGGCTGCCAGAATCGGGCCCTCCTTTGTCTCCTTTTTCAGAGTCCCATTTGTGAGCCACAGCCATGTTTTTTCTTTGTCAATCTGGCTCTCAATTTTCCCCAGGAACTGTCCATGGAGAGAGAGCCTTCTTTGGCCAGTTTCCTCTTCTGCTCTGGATTGTGTTTTTGCGGGATTCCCTCTTTGTCTTTTGCACTTGAAGCGGTTTCCTACTCTTGACTTCCCTCAATGTTGGTTCTTGACTGCCTTGATTGCCTTGACTGCCTTTCCCATCATCTGCCAGGGTGTGTTTCTCTTCTTCTACCGTTTGTTTCCCTTCTCTCTGTCTCCTGATTTTCTGGGCAGGTCAAGTCTGTCGACATCACTATGTGGGTGTAATGCGTAGTGGATTGTCATCGGTTTTCTTGTTTTTTCTGTCCAGATCATCCAGCTCTGCTTGTGTGCTTATTATTATTATTATTATTATTATTATTATTATTATTATTATTAGATACACAACAACATTAGTACACAGTAAACAAGATCATCATGCTGACTGTTGTATTGGATCACACGTTGGACTCTTCCCAAGCGTCTAGGACTGTGTGATGTATCAGCAAATAATGCAATGATGATGATGATGATTATTATGCTTATTTATACCCCACTTTTTGTCCCTATAAGGAGACTCAATATCCTAATACCGTAGTCAGGTTACCATTAAAGAATTATGAGCAATAGCGAAAACAGTGTATGTACAAAAATGGTTCCAGATAAGCAGTTCAGCAGGATCTAGCTATGTGTGTGTGTGTGTCTAAAATATGGAATGTTTTCAAACATTACTATTATAGTATGATTTCCACCACCTTGTGTTGGCCAATCTGTGAAAGAGAGAGGTGGCCGGGGGGAGGCAGAGAAGGAGAGAATATACAGGATTCTTAAGTGATTACAAAAGTAAATCTCATTGTCTGGGGAAATGACTTCTGCACAGTTATTTCTTTTATTGGAGCCCAGGATGCCAAGGCATTACTCAATTTAATAAATTCCACTGTATCTTTCAGTCAGTGTAGGCTGATATAAATATCTCCGTTATGTCACATTACCACCTTTGTACAGCTAACGTGAGCTCCTGATGACTTGCGGCTGATAAATGCAAAACCTCATTTGGTCTGTGAGAGATTGAGTGCTAACACTGTTTAGATTTCTTAATATACTTGTATTAGCATGAATAAGTAATGAGAAAGTCGGGCTTTTTTGAATATTTGATTGTATCTTTGTAATGGATTTGTGTCTCTCTCTTTGTGCTAATGTCATTGTAACTTTGTTGGTGTCATAACTCCAAACCTTTGCAATCGATCTTTATCAGCGTCTCTTAAGTCAATTACCCACCCCGGGCCCAAATTGCCACGTCATAAGGCTCTCCTTATACAACCGTGCCGCATTCCACATTTAGACAAAGAACAGGTACTAATTCGACACGCTCATGCACGCTCATTGGATAAGAACATAGTAGTAGTAGTAGTAGTAGTAATAACAATAATAATAATGGGTTGTTGTAGGTTTTTCCGGGCTATATGGCCATGTTCTGGAGGCAATTTTTCTCCTGACGTTTCGTCTGCATCTATGGCAAGCATCCTCAGAGGTAGTGAGGTCTGTTGGAAGTAGGAAAAATGGGTTTATATATCTGTGGAATGACCAGGGTGAGACAAAGGACTTTTGTCTGCTGGGGCTAGGTGTGAATGTTTCAGCTGATCACCTTGATTAGCATTCAATGGCTTGAAAGTGCCTGGGGGGAATCTTTTGTTGAGAGTGATTTTATGTGCCTGTTTGTTTCCCCTCTGTTGTTTTGCTGTTGTAATTTTAGAGTTTTTAATACTGGTAGCCAGATTTTGTTCATTTTCATGGTTTCTTCCTTTCTGTTGAAATTGTCCACATGCTTGTGGATTTCAATGGCTTCTCTGTGTAGTCTGACGGTTGTTACAAGAAGCATGTGGACAATTTCAACAGAAAGGAAGAAACCATGAAAATGAACAAAATCTGGCTACCAGTATTAAAGGACTCAAAAATCACAACAGCAAAACAACAGAGGGGAAACAAACAGGCACAAAAAATCACTCTCAACAAGGGATTCCCCTCGGGCACTTCCAAGCCATTGAATGCTAATCAAGGTGATCAGCTGAAACATTCACACCTAGCCCCAGCAGACAAAAGTCCTTTGTCCCACCCTGGTCATTCCACAGATATATAAACCCATTTTTCCTACTTCCAACAGACCTCACTACCTCTGAGGATGCTTGCCATAGATGCAGGCGAAACGTCAGGAGAAAATGCCTCTAGAACATGGCCATATAGCCCGGAAAAACCTACAACAACCCATAATAATAATAATAATAATAATAATAATAATAATAATAATAATCTTTATTTATACCCCGCCACCATCTCCCCCAATGGGGACTCGGGGCGGCTTACATAAGGCCAAGCCCAAACAACAAATTACAATAAAATAAAATGCAAATTACAATCAAATAAACAATATATACAATAAACAATATACACGTACCAATTTGCTAACAAATGACAAGAACTAATGATGAACTACACATAAGCAAAAAGCAAATAGCATTGCTACCCTATGAAAGGGTAGTGAAAGCAACTTTCAGAACACTGCAGACTACTTTTTTTTCGTGTCAGGAGTGACTTGAGAAACTGCAAGTCGCTTCTGGTATGAGAGAACTGGCCGTCTGCAAGGAAGCTGCCCAGGGGACATTCCCCAGATTATTATTATTATTATTATTATTATTATTATTATTATTATTATTTCGTATCAAAAACATTGCATAAATTACAGCAAAATAAAACTAAAAACAACAAACAACAATATCATAATTACATAAAACATATGAATACATTAACGATATAAGATTACAATAAACAGTAAACAGTATCATAATGTTATTTCAGCGTGTATTTCAATTGAAGAGCTGGAGAACCTAAATGTTCAGATTGATTTTTTTAAAAATAACTAACTTGTCTGAAAGAGAATTCATGTGAGCCTTATATAGAATCATAGAATCATAGAGTTGGAAGAGACCAACTCTATGATTCTGGATGTTAGTCATATAGCCCCAAAAAACCTACAACAACCCAGTTACTTGGTCATTTTCCTCCAGAGTTTACTCAAGGCTTGAGAGTTATAAATTCACTCTTCCTTGTGATGGAGGTGACTTTTTTGTAACCAGAGTTTGTATCTTCACCCTTTCGTTTGCACTCTCAAAACAGAGGATAAGTATTGAGAAAATATTTACACAGTCTTTGAAATAATGAGTTAAACACTGGAATAGAGAGAAAGTCAACTATAGTCCAAAATAATGTCCATATAGTTCAAAATACGGTCCAACAAGGATCCCCGGATTGAGATGCCTTCTTTCAGGGGACTTCCCCTTCTTCAGGATTGCGATAACTTCTTCATAAGAGGGTTGGATTCACAATAATTCCCTGAATGGGTGATAACAAATAATAATAATAACAATAATAATCTTTATTATCGGGGTGGCTTACACGAGACCAATACCCCTGCCATGCGTTGCTGTGGCCCAGTCTGTGTATATGTGTTTTGAGTGTGTATATATGTGTGTTTGTGTATATATGTGGTTTTGCGCATGCGTTGTAGTATATTTTTTGGTTTTTGGGCTTTTTAAGTCTCTTCTGCTATGTTTTTCAGTGCTTTATGAGTGATGGTCACTTGTTGGCCTGAGATGTGTATTGTGTCCAAATTTGGTGTCAATTCGCCTAGTGGTTTTTGAGTTATGTTAATCCTACAAACAAACATTACATTTTTTATTTATATAGATATTAATGTTTTTAATTGTATTTTATGGTTTTGGGGACATTGAATTGTTGCTGATTGTAAACCGCCTTGAGTCACCTGTGGGCTGTGAAAGGAGGTACATAAATATAGCAAATAAATAAATAAATAAATAAATAAATAAATAAATATTGTGATATGGCCTAAGGGCTCATCAATAAAATGACTACCTAGTTGATTACAGTTTACTCTTAAAACCTGGGCAATGTTGCCTTTGGTTGGGTAATCTTTATTCCACAGAATAGATTGCAAGGATAATTTGTTATAATAATGGTTTTGATAACTATCCAAATAAACCGAGTGCTTTTGGGGGGTGAGAAATATGTTATAGAAATTATAAATGACAACCGGTGTTTGCTGGACCTTTGCCTGATTAGGCTGGCTACCCAAAATGTTGTTCTGTCATCTCAGGTCATTTGATTGGCAGCGTGGTGTCATCATGTCTCTCTCTCACTCTCTCTCTGCCATCTGGCAGGGGACCAATAAGAATTAATCACACCAAGATGGAATAATGATGTTTCTGGCACCTGTCTCGCAGGCGAACATCCATTTCATCTCCAAGCCACATCACATTCTAAAAATGAACTGAAACATATTGCCGCACCTAGTGAGGAGCCAAGCTGATTCAGCAAATATCCACCATGCGGTTACATTGAACGTCTAAAGCAGTGGTTCTCAACCTTCCTAATGCCACGACCCCCTTAATCCGTTTCCTCATGTTATGGTGACCCCCAACCATAAAATTAGTTTCATTGCTACTTCATCACTGTCATTTTGCTGCTGTTATGAAGAGTCATGTAAATATCTGATATGCAGGATGTATTTTCATACACTGGACCAAATTTGGCACAAAGACCCAAATTTGAATACTGGTGGGATTGGGGGAGGCTATTGATTTTGTCCTGTGGGAGTTGTAATTGCTGGGATTTATAGTTCACCTACAATCAAAGAGCATTCTGAATTCCACCAACAATGGGATTGAATCAAACTTGACACACAGAACTCCCATGATCAACAGAAAATACCAGAAGGGTTTGGTGGGCATTGACCTTGAGTTTTGGGAGTTGTAGTTCACCTACATCCACAGAGCACTGTGGACTCAAACAATGATGGATCTGGACCAAACTTGGCATGAATTCTCAATATGCCCAAATATGAACACTGGTAGAGTTTGGGGAAAATAGACCTTGACATTTTGGAGTTGTAGTTGCTGGGATTTATAGTTCAACTACAATCAAAGAGCATTCTGAACCCTACCAACGATTGAATTGGGCCAAACTTCCCACACAGAACCTCCATGACCAACAAAAAATACTGTGTTTTGTGGTGGTCTTTGGTGACCCCTCTGACACCCCCTCACGACCCCTCCAGGGGTCCCAACCCCCAGGTTGAGAAACACTGATCTACAGTTTTCAAAGGTAAGTAGAAATGGGAAAGGATGGGTTGTTAGCCAATTCCTCCTATTTCCCCCCTCCTTATTCCATGTATATTTCTATTCCATGTCAGTTTCACATGTGTTCAATCTGTTGCACTCCAGGTCAGGAAGAAGCCCTCTGACTTTAAAACATCACACGAAGAGTGAAGAAACAATTCTTCTTTTATTGAAGCTTAGTGAATAGTCAGAAGAAATAAATGCTTGCAAGAAAATAAGAAGGTTCCAAAAAGTAATAATACCATAAAAACCAGTAACACAAAGCAAAGTCCACAAAAGTAATAAAAGCAATCCAAGACAGCATTAATCCAGACAGGAATCACACAGGATGCAAAGACAATCCAAAAGGCTAAAATCTCCATAGGAACAAGACCCCTTGAACAGGTTGTCCATGGCACATGAACTTGGTTTCCAAATGATGCCTGATCTAACAGGTTTCCCCTTGAGGCAAACCTTTTATCCCAAAACTCAGGAATTGGTTTCACTTCCCCCCACATTTACCCCCTTATCAGTCGAAGTCTTTCGGAGTGGCGTAAATACTGAGCTTGCTGTCGATCCTGGCTAATCTTCAGCTGCCTATTCTTCAGCTTCCTATCTGGCTCCTCATTAAAATTCCCAGGTGTCAGATTGTTTTCTAAACCCAAATCTTGAGAGCTCACAGAGAGAGGGAGTGAACTATCATTGCTAGGCCCAGCAGGAATATTCTCATGAGAAACTGCCCTTTGCACTGGGGCCTCTCTGTCATTGTCTGCCTGAAAATCATTGACCAAACCATCTCCATCTTGTACCTCAGCCTCAGCACCATCATTTCCTTCATCATTTCCCACATCAGGATCCTGAAACACAAACACAGGCTGATTCCCAACACAATCCTAAATCCATTTCATCCAAGACTTAAAACGTGGAGAAAAACCAAATCATTTTTGTATCCAGTTTCCCTTTCTACACATATTTTACACACAATTTACTCTAATTTTGAATATGTTTCTGATGGATATTAATCGTGAATTTTGTAGTGCTGTTTATTTATTTATTTCATTTATATACCCAAAAGGAGTAGATTTCCACACCACAAAAGAGAGAGCAAATCAACATGTTTCAATATACTTTATCTAACTAAGAATGTGCACCCGGAAAATTAAACAACCCAGGCAAGGCATAACATGAATCCTGGCTAGAACATACTGGACTTCAAATAGCAAAGCCTGCCTTTATTGTTTTATAGTTTCCTGCACTTCCTGTCACAGAAATCTTTCATTTGATGTGTGTCATATGGAGTACAATTTACAGAAAAAAGAAACCCTTTTTAAAGCTTCTTCATACAACAGTTACCCTTCTAGGTCGGGATAATCAGTCCTGCCTTTTTGCTGGCCTCAGCACTGTGCACCGATATTTCCGGTGCTATATTTATCTTGGATAGGAATGAATACTGTGAAACTCCATAGCATGCTCTTTCTAAACAATAATTTCACCCTGCAACATTGAAAATACTAGCAGTAATGTAGATATTTATCCACCTTTCCATGGTCTTTCACCATTATTGTTAAAACAATGTTCTACTGCCCCTTTTGATTTGAGCTTTCAGTTGTTTCAGTTGTTTCAGCCACCTCTCCACCAAAGTCAACATCGACACCGAAATACAACACCGCCTGAGCTCTGCGAGTGCAGCATTTTTCCGAATGAAGCAGAGAGTGTTTGAGGACCGGGACATCCATAGGGATACCAAGGTGCTTGTCTATAAAGCTATTGTCCTCCCAACCCTGCTATATGCCTGCGAAACGTGGACTGTCTACAGACGTCACATGCAACTCCTGGAACGATTCCATCAGCACTGCCTCTGGAAAATCCTGCAAATCTCTTGGGAAGACAAGCTCCGCTGGACCGGCCACGTTGTCCGGATGCCTGACCACCGTCTCCCAAAGCAGTTGCTCTACTCTGAACTTAAGAACGGAAAACGGAATGTTGGTGGACAGGAAAAGAGATTTAAAGATGGCCTCAAAGCCAACCTTAAAAACTCTGGCATAGACACTGAGAACTGGGAAGCCCTGGCCCTTGACCGCTCCAGCTGGAGGTCAGCTGTGACCAGCAGTGCTGCAGAATTCGAGGAGCACGAGTGGAGGGTGAAAGAGAGAAACGTGCCAGGAGGAAGGCGCGTCAAGCCAACCCCGACCAGGACCGCCTTCCACCTGGAAACCAATGCCTTCACTGTGGGAGAAGAGGCAGGTCAAGAATAGGGCTCCACAGCCACCTACAAACCCATAAAAATAGTCAAGGAAGACCATCTTACTCGTCCAACGAGGGATCGCCTAAGTAAGTAACTTCAAATTATCCGCTGCCATTTATTTATTTATTTATTTATTTATTTATTTACAGTATTTATATTCTGCCCTTCTCACCCTGCAGGGGACTCAGGGCGGATTACAATGTTACATATACATGGCAAACATTCAATGCCATAGACACACAACATATATAAACAGACACACAAAGGCTATTTAACATTCCAGCTTTTTTCAGGAGGGTATTCTGGCCACCAGGGGAGCTGTCGCTTCACCGTCCATTTGTGACACTGATGAAGTACTTCCTCATTCTTTGCATGTGTCGGAACCCAGATGCCTTAAAGAGCCAGACATAATATAATAATCAAAACAACAGTTTATTAGTTCAAAGTAAACACGACTCAGAGACACTTAATTCAGTGTCTCTGGCCAAAACTCAAAGTTTGCAGCAATTTGCAGCTTGAAAAACAAATTTAGCAGATAAACCGGATTATACTGGCAAATAATCTAGATTAAACAAGAGTTCAAGCAAAATGCACCAAAATCACACAGTTCAAAGATAAAGCCAAAACAAAAAGCTGTAAAGAAAAGCCGTTGTCCAAAAGTAGTCCAAAGTCGAAGAAGTCCCAGTTGAAGATACAAAAGTCCAGAAAGCAGCGTCGTCATCAGAAACAGTCCGTGGTCAAGGAGAGGGGAATTCCGCACTTACGAGAGTCCAAGCTGATCAGCACATGAGGAATACAGCAACCTGCAGTTCCAGGACCCAAGCCCAACAAGAGAAGCGGCAGCGACAGAACCCAAGGCATGTAACCAACACTTTGCCTACTGCAAAGTTCCATTCATTGCCTTCATTTATGCTACAACTCATCATCCGTTGATGAGCTGCCCTCTGCCCTTTCCTCATCGCTGTCAGCTGTCTTACCCATTACAGCTGAGCACCAACACCCATCTCTAACTCTACCACCTCTTGTCAAGACTTAGATCTCCCCATGATTCCCTGGTATCACCAGACTGCCAATCCCCAGAAAACCCTTCAAAAGTATCGCTGGATGTGGGTTGCATGCACACATTCCTGACTTCTTGTACCTGGGTCCAATCCAATGACTCCCCTTCATCCTCACTACTCCCAGACACATTACTTCCAGTAAAGCCCATGAAATCCTCTTCTTCAGTGGGAGGACTTAGTATGTCCCGATCCTCTTTCTTTGATGCTCCCCGTCTGACTCCTGCTCTCGAGTAATCCGTTTGACATCTCTACTCCCATCTCCCTCCTCCTCCTCACACATTTCACTCTCTGAGAAACCTTCAAAGGAGTCTTCATCTGTAGGTGACATAAGTATCTCCCGGATTTTCTTCCTTTGTTGTTCTTCCTCTAACACCTGAGCCTCTCATTTCCCTCCTCTGCTACTCCCACTAGTAGCAGTAACATTGTCATCAGACTCTACTACACCAGCATGCTTGCTGGAGATTTTTATGGTGTCATAAATTAGTTAAATTAGCCTCCCCACATATGCAGTACCTAAATTTCCGACTTGACAGATGCAACTGTCTTTCAGGCTGCAAAGATCGACAGCAAGCTACACATGGCGCCCATCCACCGCCATGCCACCCAAATTTGACCCCAATGAGATTAAAGTCGTTTACTTCAGATGGAGCCCCGGTGGCACAGTGGGTTAAACCCCTGAGCTGCTAAACTTGTTGACTGAAAGGTCACAGGTTCGAATCCGGGGAGCGGCGTGAGCTTCCGCTGTCAGCCCCAGCTTCTGCCAATCTAGCAGTTCAAAAACATGCAAATGTGAGTAGATCAATAGGTACTGCTCCGGTGGGAAGGTAACGGTGTGCCATGCAGTCATGCTGGCCACATGACCTTGGAGGTGTCTATGGACAATGCCGGCTATTTGGCTTAGAAATGGAGATGAGCACCAACCCCAGAGTTGGACACGACTGGACTTCTGCAGCTCGGCGATGTCATTGAAGCTTTTATGGCAATTACTATGAATTAGTAACATGAAAATTGGCTAGCTGATGAAGGCAGGATTTCCTTTTCATTTTCACTAAAAACTAGCAACCCAGATCAAAATTGTGGTAGATCTTTGCTTTGGGTTGTGTTCATGCAGTGTGTCTTTCTCTTATTCCAGTGTTGTCCTTAGAAGCCAATACAACTTATGATTTTTCTAAAGTATGTATATGATCTATTATTAAATTGATTATTCAAATCTCATTTAAAACTAGAAGCCAGATGGCAATTTCCATTCTTTGTTGCTACAGGCAACCAATAACCTCAAACATAAAGATTTCCCATTCTGATTTTATGCAATGGGAGTTTTACATATTCTATACAGTATTTTTTTAAAATAGAATTCAAATACAGGAGCTGGGTATACACATACATGTACTGTTCATTCGTTGAGTCGCTTCCGACTCTTCGTGACCTCATGGACCAGCCCATGCCAGAGCTTTCTGTTAGCCGTGGCCACCCCCAGCTCCTTCAAGGTCAATCCAGTCACTTCAAGGATGCCATCCATCCACTTTGCCCTTGGTTAGCCCCTCTTCCTTTTTTCTTCCATTTTCCCCAGCACCATTCTCTTCTCCAAGCTATCTATTATACGAGGGGTATTTTAAAGTAAGGTCCGTTTTGTTGTAGACACTAGTAGTTTGCGCGCATACCGCAACGAGCGCGTGCATCGTGTACTGGCATGCCTCAGGAACAACTCAGGTGCTCAGTTTCCGCTCTGTAGCTCACCTGTACGGTTCTGTTATGTGCTTTAAAAATGTTTAAGACTATCAACTCACCCTCCGCATGTGATACGGTTTTTGTCAGCAAGGAACCTGCCTGCTGCAGAAATCCATTGACAGATTTGTGAAGTGTACGGTGATACTCTTATGAGTGAAAGCAAAGTGCGTAAGTGGGTACGACAATTCAACGTCCATGATGAGGACCGCTCCAGTCGCCCTTCTTTGATTACAGTGAACTCTTGGTTATCGGAGCAGGCGGCAAGTTTTTATGAAGAGGGTATTTTAAAATTGGTTCAGAGGTATGATAAGTGTTTGAACAAACTTGGCAACTATGTCAAAAATAGAGTGAATTTGGTGGGGACGAGGGACAGGGCCTTCTCTGTGGTGGCCCCCTGACTCTGGAACTCTCTCCCTAAGGACATCAGACAAGCCCCAACGTTGGCTGTCTTTAGGAAGAGCCTGAAGACCTGGCTGTTCCAGTGTGCCTTTCCAGAATAGGAAACTCCTGGCTTCAAGTCCCAAATGCACTTTGCTAAAGATTCAGGATTATCTGCACATTGCACCTACCTCCAAATACCTCTACATATTACCTGTCAAGGTTCAGCACTTTTAAATTTTGTCCATTACATTTGGCCCGGCCTTTTAGATTTTAAATGCATCAGATGTCATTGTTTTTAGTGTTTTATTGTCTTTGCTTGATGTTTTATTATTTGCTTATGAGTTTTACTGTTATATTTGTATGTTGTTGTTTGTTGCGGCCTTGGCCTTTGTAAGCCGCATCGAGTCCTTCGGGAGATTTTGCGGGGTATAAATAAAGTTAATAATAATAATAATAATAATAATAATAATAATAATACTTTCTGAAAATAAATTTACTTATTTTTAAATAAACTTTCATTGTGTACTTATGTTCAAACGGACCTTACTTAAAAAATACCCCTCGTATATATTAAGCCTTTGTTGTTGTTGTTCATTCGTTCAGTCGTTTCCGACTCTTCATGACCTCATGGACCAGTCCACGCCAGAGCTCCTTGTCGGCCGTCACCACCCCCAGCTCCTTCAAGGTCAATCCAGTCACTTCAAGGATACCATCCATCCATCTTGCCCTTGGTTGGCCCTCTTCCTTTTTCCTTCCAGTTTCCCCAGCATCATTCTCTTCTCCAAGCTTTCCTGTCTTCTCATTATGTGGCCAAAGGACTTCATCTTGGCCTCTACTCTCTTCCCCTCCAATGAGCAGTCGGGCTCTCTTTCCTAAAGTATTGACTGGTTGGATCTTCTGGCGGTCCAAGGCACTCTCAGCACTTTCCTCCAGCACCACAGTTCAAAAGCATCTACCATAAAAAATACATGTATACACATACACATAATGTACACATATGCAGAAGAGAAATCATGCAATATTTCTGAATCATTATTTCAAGGAATAGAGCACCAGTTGAGACCCAGGTGTGGAAATAGAGCTAAATAGCTAGGAAATTATGAGTAATAATCCTGTTGAAAGAGTAAGTACTTTGGCCACCTAATGAGAAGACAAGAAAGCTTGAAGAAGACAATGAAGGAGAAAATGGAAGGAAAAAGGAAGTAAAAAGGAAGAGGGGCTGACCAAGGGCAAGATGGATGGATGCTATCCTTGAAGTGACTGGCTTGACCTTGAAGGAGCTGGGGGTGGCCACAGTTAACAGGGAGCTCCAGCATAGACTGGTCCAGAAGGTCACAAAGAGTTGAAAGTGACTGAATGAATAAACAGTAGCAAAAAAAATCCCGTTCGCAAAACTAAACCAGTGTACAGGATGCTTGCCATAGATGCAGGTGAAACGTCAGGAGAGAATGCTTCTAGAACATGGCCATATAGCCCAAAAAACCTACTTGCAATAGATGCAGGCGAAACGTCAGGAGAGAATGCTTCTAGAACATGGCCATATAGCCCAAAAAACCTACAACAACCCAGTGATTCCAGACATGAAAGCCTTTGACAATACATTAAATACTTGAGTGGTCTAGGCTGTAGATGACAGCCTTCCTCCTGAGGATTACTCCATAAGAATTTGAAATTCTTAGAATAGGCTTGGATACTTAAAATGGCCTCAGATTAATTAAAAAGGAACCCATTGAAGCCTTGTGGATGCCCTGTAGCTATGGGGGCATTTGGGGTTGCTAAATTCTGAATGAACATTGCCTGCTGAATGGGAATTTCAGTACCTCTGGTAATGCTCTCCAATAATGACAACACTTAGCATTTAACACGCTCTTGTAGAAGGTTCAAAGCATTTCACGTACTTAGATCAGCAGCTGTTACGGTAAACCCTGTAAACTAGGTCAGCATTATAACCTCCATAATGCAAATACAGTGTGTGGAAACACCCAAGCACCTTAGGGTTATAATTTTTGATTATTATTTTGTATTCTCTTAATGTTATAGAATCCTAGAATCCTAGAGTTGGAAGAGAATGATTTAGAGAATGCTGCTTCTCAGGATTTCTTGTGCACATGGTTTTACAATGAAAGAAATAAAATTGTCTGCATAGAAAATATTTCTGTGCAGAAATCTTTTTTTTTTTTGTGCAGAAAATGTTTTAGTTTGCATGTAGTTTTTATTGCCCAGAAAACAGAATTTTATGAACAGAGAGGTTTATGTGCAAAAATATTATTTTCTGCCCTTAAAATACTGATTGCTCTGCTAAATATGCTGCTATAAAATATCTTGAATTTTTGCAGAGAATAAGTTTCAAACTGCAAAGATTCTCATCGGTTTAAGATTCTCCTCAGCAGAGATTTCCAACTCTTGAGAAGCATATTTTGATCACTGACGGCTTCATCATGCAAACATGGCAACCTGCAATGGGTATGCCACCCCTGTGTGATAAACTCCATTGGAAAATCCCTTTTTGGGTCAAGAGATGAATAATGATGAATAATATTGTATTGTCGAAGGCTTTAATGGCTGGAATCACTGGGTTGTTGTAGGTTTTTCGGGCTCTATGGCCATGTTCTAGAAGCATTCTCTCCTGACGTTTCGCCTGCATCTATGGCAAGCATCCTCAGAGGTTATGAGGTCTGTTGGAAACTAGGAAAAAAGTGCATGATTTGCAGAGGACAAAAATATTATGAGTGAATGTCGAAGGCTTTCATGGCCAGAATCACTGGGTTGTTGTAGGTTTTTTCGGGTTATATGGCCATGGTCTAGAGGCATTCTGTCCTGACGTTTCGCCTGCATCTATGGCAAGCATCCTCAGAGGTAGTGAGGTCTGTTGGAAGTAGGAAAATGGGTTTATATATCTGTGGAATGACCAGGGTGGGACAAAGGACTCTTGTCTGCTGGAGTTAGGTGTGACTGTTTCACCTTAATTAGCATATAAAGGCATGACAGTGCCTAGAGCAAACTTTTGTTGAGAGGTGATTAGATGTCCTTGTTTGTTGAATCAAACCCTTTTGCCTAGTTCCAACAGACCTCACTACCTCTGAGGATGCTTGCCATAGATGCAGGCGAAATGTCAGGAGAGAATGCCTCTAGAACATGGCCTACAACATCTTAATGGTGAATATTCTTTCCATCTCTATTGAACGAGAGCCTTTTCATTGGAATTGCATCGTTTTGTAAAGAAAAAAGGAAAGAAGGGAGCGGTTGGACAACTGCCATAATTTAAAAGCTACATATGTTGTGTCAATTTATAAGAAGCCCACTCTAAGCCTACAAATGCCAAAATAACGAGAATATGCTAGAGAACACAGTGCACTTCTAATCAAACATTGCAAAAATGCATTAATCAGTATTTCATAGTTCATTACAATCTGACTAATTTTGAAATTCTTCATGTAAATTGATTATATGTCTGTCGTGTTCAGATAAATGAGCTTTTGTTTTAAGCAACCTTTACAAAGCGGGCCATATTTCACCGTGACTAAGGTGTTAGCAGTGCTTAAGTGTCACTCCTGACATAGTAGCCACCGTTTGCTTAAGTCCTTCTTTCTGCCTTTCTTCCCCAATATTTCCTGGTCAGCTTCAATGCAGTGGTGGGACCCAAACTAGGATCCACCCCATTGAATGTACAAATACAAACGGAAGGATCATATTTCCACACTAGCCGTCCCCTGCCATGTGTTGCTGTGGCCCAGTCTGTGTTTTGTGTGTGTATATGTGTGTGTATATATTTGTGTATATGTATGTTTGCGTGTATATATAGATTAGGCCTGGGTAACAACGGAAAAATTTGTTTCTAAAATCGATTCGTTTTTTTTTGGGGGGGGGGGTTGTTTCGATATTTAAAATAATTACAAAATTTTCCTTTTAAAAAGTTCGATATTTACGAAATTTCGTAAATGGTAAAAAACTTAACGAATCGATTTCCGAAACAATAACGAATCGATTCGTTAATGGCGGACGCGACCGCGAAATACGCTAAAAAACCTCCAAAAACTTCTGAAGCTTCCCTCTCCCTCTGTTGTTGACTGTTGGTGTGATATTATAATTTTTTTTCACTAATTAAACAAAAAACTTGCCCCAGACATGCGGAAATAATAACGAAACGACCTCAGAACAATAACGAAACGAATACAATAACGAAATACGAAGCATTTACAAAACGTATTTAAAAATTCGTTTTTTAAAAAAATTGCTCCAGAATGGATCGTTATCGTTTTGTAATTAAAAAAATTAACGAATTATTAACGAATTACGAATTAACGAAACGAAACCGCCCAGCTCTAATATATATATATATATATATATATATATATATATATATATTATTTAATTTATTTATTTAAAGCATTTATATTCCGCCTTTCTCACCCCGAAGGGGACTCAGGGTGGAGCACAACATATAAACGTCAAACGTTCAATACCGAAACATATTAGACCATACACATACAAAAGCATTAAAATCACATATCTCGACGTTAAAATCCACTTGTTAAAGCTGTCTCAACAACTATATCGAATTTGGTTGGCATACTAAGGGTTCTATCTATATCTATATCTATATATATAGAGAGAGTGTGTTGCGCATGCGTTGTAACGTAATTTTTGTTTTTTTGGCTTTTTAGGTCTCTTCCGTTGTGTTTTTCAGTGTTTCTATGAGTGATGGTCACTCGTTGGCTTGATACGTGTCTTGTGTCCAAATTTGGTGGCAATTCATCCAGTGGCTTTTGAGTTATGTTAATACCACAAATGAGCATTACATTTTTATTTATATAGACTAGCTGTACCTGCCACGTGTTGCTGTGGCCAACCTTCCTTCTTTCTCTCCTTCTTTCTTTCTCTCCTTCCTTCCTTCCCTCCCTCCCTCCTTCCTTCATAACTTCCCTTTTTCCTTTCCTTCTCTCCTTTCCTTCCTTCTCTTCCTCTTCCCTTCCTTCCCCCCTTTTCTTTCCCTTCCTCTTTCTCCCCTTTCTTCCTTCTCTACCTATTCTTGGACTGCAACTCCCAGCAGTCCTCCTGATCTATCTATCTATCTATCTATCTATCTATCTTCTATCTATCTATCTATCTATCTATCTATCTATCCATCTATCTATCCATCCCATCCATCTATCCGCCCACTAATCTAGCTATCCTATCTCATCTATCTATCTCTATCTATATCTATCTATCTATCTATCTATCCATCTATCTATCCATCCATCCTATCTATCTATCTACC